>APFE030979833.1:72886-88915 GCA_000404065.3 Pinus taeda
GAATAAGATGAATAGCATGATCATGATCACGAATAGGTGGGAGACCTTTGGGAGTCTCAAATACCTTGGAATGATTTTCCAAGGCTTTTTGAAGATGTGGAGAAATAGATGATTCCGATGTGGAAACATCTAGCGAACATAATTGTGCAATCACACCTCTTTGTTCCTTTTTTAGAAGCTTTGTCATACCATTAGAGATGATTATCTTTCCTGGTTTCCCTACAATACCCCTTAATTCAACTTCTTTTCCTTCCGTATAAAATTTCATGAAAAGTTCTTGAAAATTAAAAGCTATTGTGCCCAAGGACTGTAGCCATTGGACTCCTAGTACAACATCAGCACCTCCCTTTGGAATGGAAAGCGTTGTGCTAGCCAATACATATTCTCCCATGGATAGCTTGATATTATGACACTTTGCAAAGCAATTTATCATTCCTCCATTTTGAACCATCACTTGACACTTTGGTGCTGGATATAGGAAGTAATTCTATTCTTTTGCTACCTTACAATGAATAAAATTGTGGGTACATCCTGAATCAATTAACACTATTACCATTTCCTTCTTGATTTGTCCTTCTATCTTGATGGTTTGAGGAGTGGTAATTCCAGCCAATGCATGAGAAGATATGGTCAGATTCATTTCTTCTTTATCTAGGCTTTGTTCCTGGAGTATATCCTCTTCTTTTGACCTCTCTTGCTCATTTTCTTCTTCCTCTTCACAATCTATGTAGAATAATTTCTTCTGAACACACTTATGATCTTTAGTGTATTTGCTATCACAACTGTAACAAAGCCCTTTTGATCATATTTCTTCCAATTATTGTGGTGTCAATCTTATAGGTTGTGGAAGGCTAGGGGTAACAACACTTCCATCTTTATAGTTGTGACTGGTATGCTTCCTAGTTGCCATAATTTTGCATTTCCATTTTTCTTGCTAACTTGAATGCCTTCTCTAATGAATCAGGTTCCCAAAGGTGAAAATCATGTTGGATATTATCCTTTAAAGTCCCTATGAACACATCAATCCTATACTCCTCTGGAATATTTTCTACTCTTATGTTCAATTTTTGGAACTCCTCAATGTGCTTCCTTGTTGAACCCTTTTGTTTGAGACTTATCAATTGGGTAAAAAAAGTGTTGCTTTTTGTATCCTCATAATGTGTTGTCAGTTCTTCCATAAAATTTGCCCAAGTGATAATTTGTTTATGATAGAAAAGCCATTGATACCATACAAATTGATTTGGTTTCAAATATAAAGCTGCAATACGTACATTTTGTGTGTTTTGCACATTATTGAGATCGAAAAATTGCTCCATCTGTAATATCCATGTTGCGGGATCCTTGCCATCAAAATTCCTCATATCAGTTTTTGGAATATGGTGGGTCTTCGATCCAACATTAGAGTCTATGGAATCATGATTAACATTTCTTTTGATCTCATCATGAGTTTCCTTTACTACCCTTTCACCATTAGTGACCATTTCTTGTAGTAATTTATTCAAATTTATCTTCAATTCTTCCATGTCTGTCTTTAAATCTGTCTTCAAATAATCCATCTTAGCTTCCGTTCCATTCATATTAGCTTCCATGCCCTTTATCTTAGATTCCATGCCATTTATCTTAGCTTCTGTTAGCTTTTGTGAGAGTGACATTTGTTGCACTTGGTCTTGTAATTTTGATATATCATGTAGCATTTCTTCCTCTTCTTCATGAGTCATACTAGCACTTTCAGGTTTCTTGCTAGGTGTTTGCATTTTCTTTCCTTGGGGCATCAGTTACCGATAATAATTCTCTAATATGCCTTTTGAATTCTTCAAAATAATTTTTCAAACCAAGCTTAAGAAAGAATTAAAAAAAATCTACACACATTTTTTCACTTTGTAGGAGCTTGATATTGCCTATAATGTATCTCTATAATTTCAGATCATTCGGTTCTAAAGTTGTGGCCTGCAGTATCCCTCTGTGTCCTCTTTCCAATGCCACCAGTCTGATCCAAATTGGATTCTCCAAGGAAGAGTTATGCCAAATCTCCCGCAGTGACCTGATTATAGACTACTTCAGTAGAGCGAACTTGTATGACATACCACGTGTCCCTATTTTGACCTTCAGCTCTGAGAAATATATACAAAAAACTAAAGTCCACCCTCTTTCTGCAGCTTCTTACAAAACTTCAGTCTGATGCTCAAAGAGAAAGTTATGACGATTTTCCCCAGGTCAGCTATTTGGAATGTAATTTAGGAGTCTGCAAAAAGACCAACTTCCTCAGATCATATCTCCACAAATATAGTGTGAAAAGCTCTGAAATTTGGATTCGTGGTTCAGTGCAATTTCTTCTCAATGGGTTTTTTTTCGCTTCTGAAATGTCGCAGAAAAAAAGTTATAGCAAAAATGCCACGATGACCTATTTGGAGTAGCGAAACCCTAGAATCCAAAGCTTTGATACAAAATGTTATGAAACCAACTCACAAAAAGATAGAAAAGATAGTTGAACACCTTAGAATTCAGCCTCTTCGAGGGGGCAACCTCCTTTACATTACACAAATGAACAATTCTTGGATGATTCAAATGATAAAACCTCCTTTCTATATATAGGAGTCTAAGGAGTCACAATATAACCCAGCCGACCTAACAAATAATAATATAAGGCCACAAAAATAAAAATAGAGGTATTCTATGGGGCATAGTAATAAAAATATGGGGACAATAGGGGCACAACAGTATTAATAAGTGATACAACTACGATAGTAATGGGGTAATCACTAGTATTATAGGGACCTTACAAGAGAAGCTCAGGTGCGGATCACCAGGAGCTCCTTCAAGCAAAACGCCACACAGGCTTCACATTAATCTCCAATAATAAATAGATACAATCTATTAGGGACATAAAATCATATCGCTGAATGATAGGAACTAAATGACTAAGAAAAGTAAAATGCACAACTACGTAACAACAATAACCTATTCTCCATTAATTCTAAAAACATTTACATTTTCCCCTCAAGGAAAATTCATCATAACCTCTTAACTAACACAAATTCTCATAGGCTAAATATCACAGTTTATAGTAATTATAAAATGGAAATTGTTCATATCATTATAATATTTTTTTTTCTAAGATGCTCATGCATCATTCTTTCTAGCGAGTGGTGCAATTTAATCACATATGACTCTTCCTTGGGGATAAATAAAACGTGCAAAATTTCCTAGTTAATGTTGTTGATGCAACTCAAAATCTCCTTTGCAACATGTGAGAACTCTTTTCTTAAAGGAAATGAGAGAGGAAACAAAATAAAAACTACTACCGTAGTTTCTCAAGAAACACCTACACAATAATGAAAATAAGTTTTATTGCTTAAATTTTAATACCAAACATTAGTTCACATTTCTTTGCAAACAATATATATCTATATATATATAATTTAAATTTAATCAACATAACTTTTGAATTTTATACAACTAGTGAGAAAAATTACAATGTTTTAACTTATTCCTTTAGTTACAACCATTCAATACATCATTATTTATGATACTTTGATTTTATTTTTATGAAATTCAAAAAAATCTCTTGTCAAGGGATTTATGAGTAGATTTATGAGTATACCAACCCATTAGTATTTTAATTTATGCAATTCTAGGTATATAATACCATGGTTTACACTCACTTTTATAAAATGATATCTTGTATCTATTTTTTACTTTTTATTTTTATTTTTTTATTTTTTTTTAGAAAACATGATTTTTAGGTAGAGAAATCAATGAATTATTATCGCAATACATATCGCCTACTCTTCCTCCAAGCCAAAATACTTCACAATTTTTTTTTAATGCTATATTGATTGTATGTAGCGACAATCATCCCAATGGGCTTTTTCTTGGATGAACATGAAACCCAACTTGATATAAGATAAATATATATCTTAAAATACTATTTTTTATCATCTAGCCTACCTACAAAATCACATTCAATTAGAGTCCTTGCTGGAAACCATCCCATAGGTGATTGAGCTTGTGGTTGGAACCATGTTTGTATTTTCTGGATGTATTCTTTTCAGAGAACACTTTTATTGAGTTAATGATAAGTCAATATGTTTTTTCATAGAACACTTCTCTAGCCTCTAAACTTTTTTAAATTTGTTGATAAGTCATGAAGTGTAAAAAATGAAGCCTTTAAAAACATTATAGTTACCTAGATAGAGGCTTATTTATCCTATTATATGCACCACTTGATGATCTCCCCTCTGCTTTGTAACCTCTTCAATCTATAACTTTGATATTTAACTTCTAGCTATAATGCTTAGCTTTGATAGTTCTTTGAAAAAAAGAATAACAAGCTAACTAGAAATGCAACTATGAAGAGAAATATGTAGAAAATAAAACAAAAATAGTAGTAAAAAAAACTTTATAAATGAATTGGTTCACTTACATTTCTTTAAAAATTAGATATATATAGATGAGATCTATTTTAAGAACATTTTCCAAAACAATATCTATACAAAATCTTTGCACAACTAATTTCTTTTACAACTTTATCCAATAATAGATTTAAGAAAAAATTGAGAAATAATAACCCAAAATAATAGACATGGAGTCTTCCTACACATTTTGTACAACTAATTTATTTTAGCGCATTATCTAATAATCATTTTTGAGAAAATTTTCCAAAACAATAATAAGAAACAATACCTACTCAAAATATCTCTACATAACTTGGATAACTAATTTATTATGGATTTTTAATGTAATAAAAATAAATGAAATAATTGAGCTAATATGGGTGTTTATTTTGGAATAGACTTTCGAGAATTTCAGTTTAGTTATCAATAATTATTAGGTAAATTGTAGTGATTTGCTTTCGATTGAATATTTTAGAATATTCTTAATTTTATATACAAATTAAAATTTGATAATTATTTTCAAAGTAGTTATGTCATTTCTACTCTCTTAATAAAAATGATTAACTAAAAAAGAAATCATATGAACAAGTGTCATATGAAGTGAGATATAGTTTTCATTTCGATATGTAATGTTGATAATCCATAATATTGTAACAAAATCTATTTACAAATCTCCATAGTAAAATAAAAGTATTTTGTAAAATAATTTCCATAATTAAGTATCTAAATATATCATTAATTAAACTTTTTGAAATTTACTATGAATAAATCAAAGAGATTTAGAACAGTCGGTGAAAGAGCGAGTTGTTAAAGCGCTCCATAATCAAAGGTCACCGGTTCTAGTGTCTCCGATACCAAAAAATCCAACATGGTTTCCGCTGGTGCGGCTCAAACCAAGTGCGATCCCGGGTGACTTTGACGACTTAGATGCCCTTGAGTCGTGGCCTTTGAGCCATAGGGTAAGCGTGATTTTCAAGGTTCACCCACTTATGCATAAAAAAAAAATTACAATGAATAAATTTCTCTACAAATTTACCAACCATTAACACCATAAAACCAACTAAAATAATTATAATTTTCTAATACAAGGGACATGAGGAGAAGATGAATGGAAGAAAGCATCTGCGAGGACTAGGTAGAGTGTTACTAGGAGTGATCATTTTCACGAAATGGTCGAAAGACATGGAAAAGATAGAAATTTACTAACCATTAACACTCCATAAAACCAACTAAAATAATTATAATTTTCTAATACAAGCGACATGACGAGGAGTTGAATGGAAGAAAGCATCCATGAGGACTAGGTAGAGTATACAAGGAATGATCATTTTCACGAACTGGTCGAAAGAGGTAGAAAATACTTTCCTCAACCCTCATATCACTACCCGAGAAGAATATCAGAAGGTGTGGTTTCCTCCCTAAGATTACCGAAAGCATGAAAAGTTAAAGCATATGTTCCATGGTGCTACAGATGTTTGCCATTTTCGTAGGCAAAATATGCATTATCAGAGTAACTGATGGAATGAGTTAAACATATTTGTTATTTACATGATAAGGTAATAGAATTTAGATGATATTCGTTAATTACACTATAAGGTAAAAGAACTCTGAAAGAAAGGAGATGAGCTAGATATCTTGGCCACTGTCTTACCATTTTCCAACAATTTTTTTGATAAGAAAAACATAAACCCTTAGAGATTTCTGGCAATTAGAATTATCAGATTTGGTTTTGGCATTCTAAGTCACTGCAAATGCTTTGAATCAGGATAGCTTTTCTAGTCTCCTATTGTTGTCACAAGAAATAGTAGTTGAAATCGTCAGCTCTACAGTGAGTTGAACTCGTGAGTTGGTTTTTGTATTTTTTGTTCCTGGGCTTAACTCCGCGGTTCTCAGATTATCAATATTTCGATAGCACTGTGGTTCTTAGAGTATCGTCATTTTGATAGCACTTTTCTGCACGGGATAATTGAACAATGGATGAAGGCAATCTTCTATCAAATTGAAAGACAAAGTAATATTTAAATTATTGTTATCTTTTCATGGCTTAACAACTTTGTTAGAATGGGTAACCACTTCTGTTTTGGAAAGACAAAGTAATATTTAAATTATTGTTACCTTTGCATGGCTTAACAACTTTGTTAGAATGGGTAACCACTTCTGTTTTGGAACTGTAATGACTAAGATGTATAAAGCAAGAAGAAAGTTGTTGATGGCTCTGAAGTTAAAATGGATATTTGGCTGTAAAATTAAAATAAAAAGCATTGTAAAATGGAATTTTATTGAAATATTTAGTTAACTACTATTTATAGGGAAATGGTTTTGATGAGACTATAAAAAAAACCTCATCATATTATTAAAAGATTAAAAAGACCATTTTCTCTAAACAAAGGAACTTGCACTCTGCTTTAGTGAATGCCTTATGGACTAATCGAGTCATGCCAAAACCATCTCTAAATACGTCCCCGTTTTTATTGGTATATGGAAAAAAACCATCCTACCCTCGAACATCTATATGTATGCCTTACAAATTTCATAGGAATCATAGAGCAAGCCTTGCTTATTGGTTCAACGTAGAATAGACACTCTTCATAAGTTGCAGGAAGAAAAGCAGAAAGAAAAAGAAAAATTCTCACTTCACCACAGTCGTATTAAGAGGTGGTTCAACAAGAAGTTTGCCAGGAAGAATGAATTCAACATGGGTGACTTAGTCTTGAAGTAGGACAAAACCCACGAGGAAAGATCAAAACACACTAAGTTCCAATCCCTATGGATCAGATCGTTCACCATACAAAAACAGCTTGACCAACACATATATCATCTGAAATCACTATATAGGAGGATTAACTCTCTTCTCATTAATGACCAAGACTTAAAACATTACTCTCAATGATGACCCGAGGTTGTGCCCTACCCTATATGCATAGTTTTCTTTCTTGCTTGTATCTTTTTTGGCCTTGTCTTTTCTTTCTTGTTTGTGTAAAGAAGCATCATGTGAGAACACATTTTTGAGCTTCTTTGCATGTTACTAAATTGAAAATAATCTTGTGACACCACAACATTTGGCTAAATTTTAGTCCTCATTCCTTATGTTGGTTAGGCCTTTTGGTCGATGAAGTTCTAGCGGAAAATATGATCCAACTATAAGGAAAGTTTTGGTTGAACAATGATAGTTGTGTCTATTATGGGAACCTTATACCCGCACTTAGTTCTTATATTTTGGTGCTTTCACGCTTATTCAATCAGTAGAAGAGGAAAAGTGCAAAAAATCTAAACAAGAAAACCTAAATGAGACGTATTTATATTCTTCTCTAAAGAAACAATCTCTCTTGCTCTCAATAAGTCAGGATCCCTCTTCCACCCATAAAATAAATAATTTCCAATGCGTTGTCCTCTTTAAATATATAAATAAAGGAAAAAGATGAGAGAGGCTTCCCATGCTTGGAGGTGAAGCAAGCAACTCTGTCGAGGTAATGTCCAAGCTCGCAAGCAGCAGAGTAATGTTTGTTTTCTTGTAATTACTCTGCCAGGGTACTATCCAGACCTACTAGTAGCAGAGCTACACCGAAGATGAAAATCTATACTCTGAAAATATAAATCTCACAAACTACACTACCCTTTCCAATTCAAAACATTGCGATATTGTTGAATCTTATAATTATGTTCAAACCAAGAAGGCACAAAGCAGACTATGTCTATTCACATAGTAATGGGGAAGGTAAAGTAATCTAGATGATGAGTCAATACACCCCAAAGAACTGAGACCCTCTGTAGAAGACTCAACCAAGACAAAAAAGCTCGAATTCTACCAGTTTGTTGCCAATTTTTTCCACTGCTACATCACCCTCCAAAATTTTGGCCTGCAACAAATTTTGGAGCCCACCTTGGTCTAGTATATTGTTATTGTCACAAACATTGAGATCCATTCCATGTGTTTTGTCTAAGTTTTTTCGTCCCTTTTGCAAGAAAGGAAAAATGTCGTCTTTCCACATGCTAGCTGTCACATAATGTATATAAGTTTGTTTTGATGGTTTTAGTGGGTTATATTTTTGCAACTTAGTTTATCTAACCATGTAAACATCTATCACACTCATTCCAAAATTTTTAAGCACTCTTGCACTAGTGTTTTCACGGTGATAGCAAGGTGTATCTTTAGTGTCACACTTGTCGTAAGTCATCACAAAGATGTCACATCAAGGGATAACTTATTGTTCATACGTCTTGCATGATTTATGTTGTTATGTCGTAAAGTGTTGTATTTGTGTGATCATAGTAAAGTCATACCACTGTTCACATTAGCTCATTGATCCCACATATAGCCAAATTTTAGATATTTTTCAGCAGCTTAACCTCATCAAGCCCTGCCAAACTGTGCATTGTGTAGGTCCAACCTTCAAAATTCAACCCTACCCCTTGGCATTGCACAATGTGCAATTCCTTCCTCCTAGGAGTGTGCACTATGCAGTTCTTGTGCTCAAGCCTAGATCTTGGACCCAATAATTACAAAATCTAGCCCTCCAACCTAGCCTCAACTACACATTGCATAGTTTTTGAGCTCAAACCGAGCCATTGAGATCTTGAGCTGCACAACTGCATAATCACCAGGTCTACTCTCCCTCCCAGAACTGTGTAGTTGGATGAAACAATGCAAAACCTCTCAGCCTAGCTCACTAAGTCCCAAAACTCTTTAATATGCTTTCCTAGTCTAGCGTAAATTGCACACTACATAGTCACAAGGATCACGCTTCACGCCTAACTTCATGAGGTATGCCATTGCATAGTCACTGAGCTTCTCTCTCAACCTACCACCTAGTTTCGGCTTAGTCCATGGATCAACATGCACCATCTTAAAATTGTAGATGCAAGTACCTTATCATACCATGAAAGGATGATGAAGAAGGAGATGGAGAAGGGAAACATGTTGAAATATATCTTTTCATTTTATTATGCAAGATTATCGATCAATAGAAGATAAAGGGACACTAGTTTGCGACTACAGCTCAAGACTTGCTATCATTTAAGACTTTGTGCCTCTGAGGGATTAGGAAGTGGATAAAAAGTCATGCTCAAGAACACATGTACAAAGCAAAATTAGAAGTGGCTTGGCATTGCCATGTCATCAACAATCCATGTCAACAGTGTCATGTCATTTCATGTCATGAGTTGTCATATGCCACATCATTATTGCAGATCATGTAATTCCTTATTCGAAAATGTATTGTAAAGTGGAAGTCTAAAGGACATGTACAAAAGATGAAGAGTCATATAAAGGTGAAAAGTCATAGGAAGTCAAACAACCATAAGGCTAGTGTAAGAGTCACAAGGGAGGTGAAGCGTCACCCCATTGGTTATATATACATCCTCATTGTATTAGCAATGCGCTTTTCACCTTTGCTCCTCCCGCAAGGCATTAGAGAGACAAGCTAGTTCTTTTGGGGTGCAAGTAGTGGATCAAACTCTCTACGATTGGAGCTAGTGATGTTCATTGTATACACGTGTCTGAGAAATTCCACTTAGTAAATGAGGTGTGATGGCTAGCACATTCTTCATGCATGGATTATGAATATTTGTAAGACATCCTGTGAATGCTTTTAATTCATGTTTACTTTCACCTTTACTAAAATAGTTGAATTATTGTAGTTATTTATTCCTTATCATATTGTGAATGTGTTGTAGTGGTTGTTATGACTACATAATCTTTGTGGATTAATATGTTGAATTTTAGAGAACTCCTTATTGTTTTTATTGGTTAGAATGATTGTCACATCATTATCGACTATTCTGCTAGATGCTAGAAAAATTCTTCATTTTTGCGTGTGTTTATACAAGAGTGGTACTATTACATCTCTCTTAAAGGCTCCCTTCCTCTTCCCTTTGTTGTAGAAGAACCTTGACACGATTACAATTGAACACTCATGAGGCACAATTACTTTCTTTTCGACAGAACATTTTCATTCTTCTCTCTTGCTGAGAGTTAGAGCCAAGGAAAACCTTTAACAGATGAACAACTAGACCATATTCTGGATGTGGCTCCTATCCCAAATGAGGTCGAGTATAATTAGGCCCAGATATCGAGAAAACCCCTTTGAATATTGATGAGTCCAACACCATCAACAAATTGTTATATAATGTTTTCAACCCTAAAGATATTGATGACATTACCTATATATTTACTTTTGGGTCAAGCATTGTAATTTCAAGTAATGTCATGCTACACGAGTTTAATTTACAATTACAATTGACATTTGATATGAATTCTCTTATTAGTCTCTACCTATGGAAAAACAGGGACTATACCCTTTTCTTGGGCATTGACCAGCTATTAACTCATCTTTTGACTAAAAAAATTTCATCAAATTTAGCTCCTAATCAAAGTTTAGGATTGGCAAATTCCTTTGATGATGTTTTTAACCAAAGTTTTGAAATGGTCCTCTTATTGCAGACTTCACATGCCCCGATATTATTTTAGTCAGGCCAAACGTATTTTATCCAAAGTTGGTTTTTAAAGAAGGTTGGCAAGTCTTTTTATCGCAAGTTTTTAAAAAATTGTAAGTGCTTACTGGCTTCAAATTAATTTATCCAAAGTAACCCAAAGTTTTTTTTACACGTTGGGGCAATGTTGCATAAACCTTTGTTCAAAAGGTTTGAAATGGTGATTACACCTATTACTGTCACCTGCCACCATTGTTTACACCTACCTCCCATGGCTATTGTCGACTGTCACAAACTCTCTACCACATAACCATCTTCCAATTCTCAATCCTCTACCCTCGTTGGTTGAAATTTTCTCTATCGTTCTTAATCCTCTGCCCTTGCTGGTTGTATTTTTTTCATTCTCTCTAGGCACTTCCAAATGACTCTCCAGGGAGTGATGAATGTTTTTTTTAGCATACAAAGATTCAACAACGACTCTCATATTTCTCTTTCCTTGCATTTTTCTCATTCCCTGGAGGCACTTGGGAAGGCATTGTTGGAGTGATGACTCATTCTTTTTTAGAAGCGTAAAATCCTAGTAATACCTCTACAGATGTAAGAGGCCATTGAGGTTTTTGTGGAAGTTACCCTGAAACCATAGAAGAAGAATCAATGTTCAGTAAAATATAGGTGTGTTCATTAAAATACAGGTTCATAAGGTTTATATGATAGTAATATAGAGATTAGCGTAATGTTGAAGTATATATCATTTCACATGATAGTAATTGGCTAAATGCTTTACTTAAACCAAGATAATTTATGAGACATGAAAAATTTCTCCCTATCTTGGTTTAGGCTATAAATTTTGAATAAGGTGTCTCAGCCACTTTAGACTATTATTTGGTGTTGGTAGGAACCATTTGGTGTTTTTGAAATGCATATGTGTACAACAATGTTTAATGGTTTCAAATTTCCAATAAGGTATACTATGGTTTTTTCACCAATAGTGGTTTCTTTTGTATTTCTTGATTGCAATATATTGTTGACTCAGTTGTGTTTTACTTGCAGTAAATGAGCTAACATTTCAATGGACGAGACTACTTTTAAATGAATTAATTGGAAATGGTATATATCTAAATATCATAACTGGGAATTACATTGATTGCGGGTATTTAAATTTGTCCTAAATTTTTTATATGATATGCATATGCGAGAAATGCGACTACAATATAGTAACAAAAAAAAAAAATCCAAATACAATAACAAAAAGAAGAAATGTGACTACAATAACAAAAAGAATAAATTGTCTTAACGTGCAATGCTTCTGTGAGGGTAATGTGGGTGTCATTAAAAGCATTGACCTAGGCATAAGCATGTTTATCCTTCTCCATATCCAAGGGAGATTTTATCCCTCATGATTGATGGAATTAGCTTACAGGTTGTGATTCTATCCTGTGTAATTATCGTAATTATATATAATATGGAGAGACACATAATTATCCTAATAAATAACAGCGAAATCTAAATGAAATTAAAAAATATTTGGTGAAAAATTTATTGTAGAAACTCCTAAAAACCTATAACAAATACAGTGCCCCTTCGTGAAAGCTTTAAGTAGCTACACACAACAAACACAGATGGTCATCAATCAATTTGGAAAGTTGTTATGCAACAAATGTTGTCCAAGGAATTCAATAAATCTAAAGGACACAAACTAAAATATTGTACACAAACACACATGGCTTCAAGAAGGAATGAGTTACTAAGGGGCCCAACCTTAGATATTACTAACAAAATTTCATATCAGAATCCAGTGCTCCTAGTATTCTCCTAGTCTTCAAAGCCTTAGAATTCTCTGACATTGAAAGCCTTAGACTTCTCTAACATTGAAGGAAGCCCTTTATTCTCCATTGAATGCCTCCATTGAAGCTGGTTGCCTCTTCAAGATCTTCTTAGCATAAAAAAATGGTAGACGAACAAGAGCCTTAACATATTATAGCAAAACAATGAAATCCATGCAATTCTCCATTGAACGCCTGCATTGAAGTTGGTTGCCTCTTCAAGATATTTTTAGAATAAAAATGGAAGAAGAACAAGAGCCTTCACACATTATATTAAAACAGTGAAATCCATGCAACAGGGACACGTGGATTGCATCTAACCCAGCATGCTCACCCAGACATTCCTCTATTTATTTATTATTTCAATTATGTTTTATTTTTTAATCTTAACGTAACTTTATTCGAAACCAAATAGTCGTGGGTGTTGCATGTCGGGGAAGTGTCTACCTCAGTGTTACAAAGTATATCTATGGGTTACTAAAGAAGGAAAGCTCATAAAATGGGTTACTAAAGCAAACAAGCTCACAAAAAAGAGTACATCCCATATTCCATAGATTCACTTCATGAGCTACCTATATAGGTTTTTGGAAATGGTACCAATTTTTGAAATATCATTGCATTTCACCATAACATTTGGCTTCTGAGATCATATTTGAGATAACCATAACTATCAAGGGTAAAGTTTCATTGCTCCATCTAATTTTTTGGAATTAATTAAACCTCCTATCAATAATACGGATTCGTTTATCTTAAATAATTTATGAAACCTTCTATTGTACAAAACTGGATGCTAAAACAATATCGAGACCTCAAACAGAAAGACACTAAAACAATATCGATACATGAGACATAAAAGCTACTAAATCTACACAATTTGGTCTTTTGTAAAGGATACGAGCAAACAAATTTATGTTATTAATCACACATATATTAATATAATTACTAATGAAGAGAATTACAAGACCAATATGTTGAAATCCTGCATAATTCTTCTGTAAGGGATAAGAGCAAATAGATTTATGTTCTAATCACACTTATCTCAAACAACTTGTTGATTTCATGACATCCTTTGATTATGTGGCAGGGATAGGGATGATCTTTTGTAGATTGGCCACATTTACACACGATTTTTTCATGATTACTATGTCAAAACTAGAGTAGCGTCAAAACTAGAGTGCCCAATGTCAAAGCCAACTTGGACTTAAACTTGGAAAGTTTTGTAAGGTGTCCACATTTACACACAATTTTTTTCATGATTACTTTATAAGAACTGGAGTGGCATCAAAACTGGAGTGCCTGATGTTAAAGCTAAGTTGGACTCAAATTTGGAAAGTTTTGTAATGTCTCCACATTTACACATGATTTTTGTCATGATTACTTTATCAGAACTAGAGTGGCATTAAAACTAGAGTGCCCGATGTCAAAGCCAACCCATACTAAAACTTGGAAAGTTTTGTAATGCCTCCGTAGTGTGCAAAATTTCATGCCAAATGTGTTGATTTTTCAAACTAAGTTTCCTCCCCCATATGCACAAGTTTCAATAGATGGGGAACTGTCCCCTATTCTCATTGATGCACCTGGCTAATTTCGAGTTATGTGCACTCCCAAAGAATACGCAACCTCTACATCAAATTCACCTTAATTCTAATCTCTATTGAGAACTATGCTTTCCAGATCTACCAGATGCAGGTAGAGAACATGCAGTGCACCTTAATTCTAGTCTCTAATGAGAACTATGCCTTCCAGATCTACCAGATGCAGGTAAAAAACTAGCACCGTGAACCTAGCTAGGGAAAGTGCTAAGATTTGAAAGATGGGTTGCAAGCAAGACAATGTTGTTTTTTCATATGTCGGCATTGTGTTTTCATATGTATGTTAGTATTTCTTTTATAAAGTAATCTCTTACCGGTAGGGACTGCCACTATGCAGTTGCCCTTCTTTTACATGTGATACTTCCTTCTTTGCATGCTACTTTGTTGCATTCGTTCTTTGAACTATTATAGTAATGTATTCCATAATGTTTGGATAAATCACTCTTATGTAAAGAGAATGTAAAAGATATGTACTAAATTTATTTTATGTTTTCTAACATTTGGTATTTGAGAATTAAATGAAATTATCAAAGGGAAAATCAAAACATGGGTCGTATGATTAAAATTATTTAATTAGTGTTATTGATCATAGATAGTATGAGGACTATTTTTAGGATAATAAAAGAAGTTCTTACTTAACCTTACTTAATACAAGTGTATAAATACGCAGTCACTCTCTTAAAAAATTAATCTACTACACGAGATTCACAATGAGAATATGTTATGAAACTAGCTCAAGAAAAGATAGAAAAGATAGATCAACGCCTTAGAATTCAGCCTCTTCGAGGGGGCAACCTCCTTTACATTACATAAATGAACAATCCTTCGATGATTCAAATGAAAAAACCTCCTTTCTATATATAGGAGTCTAAGGAGTCACAATATAATCTAGCCGACCTAGCAATAATAATATAAAGCCACAAAAATAACAATAGAGGGATTCTATGGGGCACAATAATAACAAAATGGGGGAAATAGGGGCACAAAAATATTAATAAGCGGTATAACTACAATAGTAATGGGGTAATCACTAGTATTATAGGGACCCAACATGCCCCTCTCCTTCAAAAAAGTGTTGTCCTCAACGCTTGAGTAGTTCTGGATACTTCTGCATAAAATTCTCATCCTCCATGTGGAATCTTCAGCGGATAAGTTCTTCCACTTGATAAGATACTCTAAAATTGAACGATTTCGTAGCTGTCGAGTTCTTGTTTGTGACTGCTTCTGGTTCCAATATAATTTTTTCCTTCCTCGTCAAGTTCTGGCAATATTGTTTGAACTGGGAGCTTGTCGCCTATAACCTTCTTTAAACATGAAACATGGAAAACTGGGTGCAATCGAGAAGCGGCAGGAAGCTCCAATTTGTATGCCATAGTACCAATCTTTTGCAACACCTTGTACGAACCATAATACTTTGGTGATAATTTATTATCCTTCTTAGCTTGCTTGAGGGACATTTTTATATGGTTGTAGCCGTAGGAATACCCAATCACCTACATCAAAACTTCTTTCGCTGCGACGTTGATCTGCCTGTTGTTTCATTCTATTATGTGCAACACGAGGTTATCCTTTAAGAGTTGGAGGACTTGTTGTTGATGTTCGATGTGATGTTCCACTGCCTGAACCTTAGAATTTTCTCTTAAATATGATGAGATGGATGGTGGTTGATAACCATAAAGTGCCATAAATGGGGTCATTTTTGTTGTTGTATGGAAGGAAGTGTTATACCACCATTCAGCCAGAGGCAACCATTTGACCCATTGTGTCTGTTTATCAGATACAAAGCAACGA
>APFE030979834.1:0-14929 GCA_000404065.3 Pinus taeda
CCCCTATTCCCCCTACCCCACCTACCTCCCATCCCTCCCCCCTTACTCATCCCCATCCCCCTCTAAGAAGATGTATGGCTAATGATATTAAGCTACTTGTTTTCAAAGCAACTGGATTGGAAGATCCGAAACAGTTTTTGTTTTTATGTGAAGCTGTATGGACCACGAAGCAGATCAACGATGAAAATATAAAGAAAGCATAGCTCGTTATGACATTCCGAGATAGAGCATTCACATAGTATATGAAGTATTCAAATAATCGGGATAAAATGTTTGCAGATATTAAAACAAAACTGAGAAGATAGTTTAAGAAGCCGAAGTCTAAATCACAATGCATCACTGAGTTGAAAGAGATCAAACAGAAACCTATTGAGTCTGTTTGGGAGTTTTATTAGAGATTTAAGGTATTATTGGATCAAGTAATCTTTGACATAGCCCCGCAACAACATCAAGAATGGTTTATAACTGCGCTGCTACCACAAATTAGATTTCCATTGACGCAACAAAAGATAGGAAGTTAAGACGAAGCTCTACAGATCACAATGAAGTTGGAAGCTTCGCCTATAGGAGATACTAATGCAGGCATGCAAATAATTCAAAATTAGTTGGCAAAGATAACCCTACAAATAAAAGACATCAAGAAAAGCAAAGAAGTTAGAGAAGAAGTATGGTGTAAGAAGTGCATATTAGAGGGCCATTCTAAAGAGAAATGCCCTATTTTCAGGGATTACATGGCTAGTGGCACACTAAATCCCTTGAATGCAGGATCCCTCCTTTGGTGCGAAATATGTAAGACTAGAGGCCAACATCGTTCAGAAGACTGTTACTTGTTACTGAAATATGTACAAATGTTGAGGAATATATATTGTAAATTCTGTAAACTAGTAGGACATGATGAGAATAATTATTGGGCATACAAACTAATGATGGAGTGCAGTGCTAACACTTATATAATGCAAGCAGAAGAACACGAACATGAGGTAAATGGACAGTGTCATGGTTGAGGATGTTAGCAAGGAAAAGGTCGATGTGGTGGAGCTGGTCGAGGATGTAGACAACTCTTTTGCTAGACTTCGGTCAGGAAAGTCATTTTGCGAGAGGCTGTCAGAACCCTATAATGAAATGTAAGTACTATAAATCCTTTGACCATGTAATTGAACAATGTCATATACTTATGGTGAACATGCAAGAAAAAAGGAATGAGCAGCCAAAATATAATATTCAAATGATGATTACTGAAAAGAGGACTAATGAACCTCGGATTATTATCGTTAGTAGAAGTGGAGCTGCGACTGGTAGTGATAAAGTAGATCAAAAGAAAGAATATGAAAGTACATGGGTTAGAACGACTACGGAGAAAGTTCTTGTGTTTGATATCGAGAAGTAAAAATAAGTATTTATGGAAAGAAAGAAAAGTTTTATGGATGCTGGAGCTTCAACCTCTACTGCACAACCAAGGCCCAATCAGAAAAGTAATTGCGATGCGCCATTATCTTTGACATAGGACCAAGCTTCGACATAGGATCGAGCTATGACACAAGGCCAGAATTCAACAAATCAAGCAGGTACTTTAAAGTCTTTTTTGTAGCATTGCATGAAATTTTTAAGACATCACAAGGCTGTAGAAGGGCTTCTGGAGTTGATAGATTCGTGTGCATCCAATTAAACACCACGAAGTGAGATGCGCACAGTCAATAATTTACATCAAAAAAAGAGATCTGGAAGAGAAATGAGGTTTAGTGCACAGATAAGAGAATATGAGATGGATTAGATTATTCTAGATTTGGGATCTGATGATAATGTCTTGATAAAAGAGACATGGGAATAATGGATAAGTCGAATCTATAGTGGTCACCTATTCAGTTAAGGATGGAAAATCACAAAATATCTTTCCTCTAGGAAGACTACGAGGTGTCATAGTGAATATTGAAGGAGTTCGCACTACTACTAATTTTGAAGTAATAGAGATTGTCGATGGCAGTAACCCTTATCCTGCATTACTTGGAATTGACTAGGAATTTGACAATATGGCCATAATTAATTTGAAGAAGAGACAAATGATATTTGAAGGAAACAATATGAGAGCAGTTTCTCCCATGGATCCATCTGAAGGAGTAAGATATTCAAAATGAGTTAAAGAAGAATATTGGGCAGCTGGCATAGACAATATCTATCAAATGACAATAGAATATCATGATTGGATTAACCCTACTGCAAAGGGAAAGTTGAGTTGGGAGCATGATAGTTCTTGTACCTCAGACTCAAAAGAAGAGTTGGAGAACTGGCAGAATAGGCTACATGAAGTATCCACAAGGTATTGTGCAATAATTACCAAATAAATTCATTGTATGATATCTGAGGTATGTAACCTGCCTTCTTATGATGACCTCGGGGATGTAAATAATTTTCTTAATGATTATGAAGAATAAGTTCTAGAAAATCAATGGCAGCCTTGGATATAGCCCTAAAAGCTACCCGTGCTAGATGGTGGAGTGCACACAAGAAGAATATAGGAGGTTGGTAGGAATGTTGAAGACTCATGTGGGTAAGGTTTGGACATATAAATAAAAAGGTAGAGATAAAATATGATGGTGAAACTAATCCTAGGAAGCATATCCATCTATGCAATACATTATGGAAGGATATTCCACAACAATAATGGGTACATGGATTCATTCATACATTAGAAACAATCCCTAAGAATTGGTACCTAGAAACAGAGCTTCGACATGGTATCATGAACTGGGAAAACATGGTTGATGGCTTCATATTAACATTCAACTTTGAGGATGATTGTCCATACATAGATTTGACCCTTCAAACAGTCAAGAAGAATATTTTTGAGAATGTAACCCCACTGACATGGCAACAACCTGATTGGGCTATGCAAAGAGAAAATGCACTAGACTGCTATAACCTTACTGCAGATGAAGAAGAAGATCCTCACAACATCGACATAGCAGAGTCAAAAGGATACCGCGAAGTAACTGGACCTGAACTAGAGATACTAGACATAATGAAGTCACTGTAGACCAAGAAGGTGAACATAGGATCAGAGAAGGAACCCAAGTTTGCAAGAATAAGAAACTACTGGGATGAGGAGAAAATCAGTAAAGTTACAGAGTTACTTCATGAATATCAAGAATTGTTTCCCACCAAGTTTTTAGAGTTTCTTACTTTGGAGGAAGATAGATTTATAATAGGATTCCATTAACAGGTACAAAAAGCAAGAGAAAATTCCTCGCATGACAAACATATTAAGCAGAAGAAGTTCTAGGTAGGATACCTTGTTCTCCTTTATGAAAGTAAGTTTGTAAAATTTCCAAGAAAATTCAAGATGCATTGATTGGGCCCATACATTATCAAGCATATTACAATACATTATCCTATGGGTTTTGACCTTATAGGTCTGATGAGCATCAGTATTGCAACACAAATGCTACAACTCCCAAGGCTACCGACTTTAGTTATCAACCCAGGGTTCGTAGAAACTTACGAGGTGTCAACACTAAATGTGCAACATGCAATGTGCCCTTATTTTGCTGTCATGATGTAATGGACTACATTTACTGAAGTCAAATCCTAAACTAATTGCAGAAAATTAAATGTTTGAAATGGAACCTTAACCTATTGCAAGAAAGAAAGTAGAAGGAAAGAGACGGAAATTCAATGCTAAATCACACCATGTCCTAATTAACTGTGAAGAAACTATGCTTTGCAATAATGCTAAATTATCATGAATCAAATGCTACTATTTACGAATGGAAGTAATAAGAATCAAACATCACTAATGTGCAAGTAAAGGGACTGAAATAAATATGTTTTTGTCTTTTTTCCTTTTCATGCAAAATCAAGTATGCAAACTAATTTGTTTTGGTGACGTGACAGGTGAATTAAGGATGTTGGAGGATGGCTAGAAGGGTTAGGAGATGGTTGGATTGTGTGGGAGACCCTTGGGAGGATTTTGGTGACTTCCTAGAGGTTTTCTCTCAATTCGGCCTCAAAACAGGCCATTTCAGGAAAACCTACAGGATTCCCTGAAAACCTACAGGATATAGCCAAGAGAAAAATGGAAGGTGTTGGAGGTGATGGAAGGCTTAGGAAAGGTGGTATATGGGTGGAATAGAGTGATAAAATGCCTAGGATTACTCAGAACTCAAACCCAAAGTTGGAAGGTGGATGGAGTTTCTCAAAAATCTTGGAGAAGTTTCCTTGTGAAATGATGAAATTGGTGAGGGTTTAATGACCAAGAAAATAAAATCCAAATTGGATGGGAAATTTGTTTTTATTAACTAGAATGCCTTAGGTCCCTATTCCAAGTGGAATCACTCAAAAATACCTCTGTTAACCCATGCAAAGAAATAAAAAACATTACTAGTCGAAAATCTAGAAATTCGAGAACTAGTGAGCTAGTAAATCTAAAAAAGTGCCTAACCAAATAAAGTGCAAATGAAATGGGGTAATTTTTGTTATGAATTAGAATATTTTTGTGATCTGATTCAAGTGGAATTAATTCTATTGAAGCTCATTAGCATGCTCTAAAAAAATAGCAGAAATTTACTGTTCTTCGCTAAAAAGGAGGTCCAACAATCTAGATTTGGGAATAAGAAGACTAATCCAAGCAGCTCAATGATTACTATGAACTTCCAAAGCTTTTCCAAGGATGAAATAAGGCTTGTGATCCTGCAAAAGAACTTTCATTAACCATTTAACTCAATCATACAACAAGAAATCATTAATACTAAATGCAGAAGTAGAAAGAAATAAAAACTAGAGATGCATGTGAATAAGCAATGAAGAAAAAGAAAGAAAATGATACAAATGGATCTGAGGTTCCTGGGATGGCCAAGCCCAAGGAAAGTTAGAGACCTATGGAGGAGAACAAGATTTAGAAGCTGAACATGACACCAATCTTCATTATTCCATCAATATGATTACATCCCTGCAAGAAAATACAATGGAGCTGCAGAAATACAATCTCTCTCCACAATAACACTAATGAAAACTGCCTTAGAGGCAAATTCTACTTGGTACTTATACAAAATGATTAGGAATCATTCCCCATGAATGGAGAAAGATTTCCCCACCAAAATCCCTTGATCAGTGGATCTGGTCCCTAATATTAGGAATTTGCATTAAATGGCAGGGAACACATTCGTAGATTTTCTCAATCATTCCCTAGAGGCAAATTCGACTTGATACTTATACAAAATGATGAGGAATCATTCCCCATGAATGGAGGAATATTTCCCCACCAAAATCCATTGATTAGTGGATCTGGTCCCTTGTGTTAGAGTCAGTATTTGCATGCTACCACTAGTGATCAAATATGCTTTTATAAAGTGTTCTTAGGGTGTCAAAGTCAATTTTTTTCATTTCAGTGAGTCTTCAAATAAAAATTTGGTCACTAGGTATTAGGTATAGGATTTGTTTTCACTCCTTCCAAAGTCTTTCAAGTATTGGTTCATGTCACCATTCGGTTGAGTGTACCATCATTCAAAGTGTTTTCATCATCATTTCAGGTTCCAATGGTTCATTTTACACCTTGCTTATGCTTCAGTTGTGCTTAGGTAAGGCTCATTTCCCTCTCCTAGGGTTTTGAAGGTAATTTTTCTTGGATGGTCAAATCATCAACAAAAATTGTATCCTAATACTCATACACCTTCCCCTATCCTTAATATACCTTCTTAAACACTTACCATCACTGATATCCCTCAAATTCATCATTTTTCCACAAACCCTAGCTTATTGCAACAATTTAACACTTTTCTAGGTTAGGCCTGTGTTTTTCCCTTTTGGACCCCTTCCCCTCACTCAATCTTTGAAATTCCATTTTCCCCTGCTTCCTAACATCCCTCCCTACCTCCCAAAATTTTCGCAAGAAATTAGAATCCCCTCATCCCCTTCACTTCCCTTCATTTCTACAAATCCCTTGTTCTGCACATCGGGATAGGTTTTATTCAAATGATGTTTCTGAGCAAGAAAAGATGCATTTGATGAACGTGAGAGAGGTTTTTGTCCACCATAGACCCAAGAAGAAAAACCTCCTTCATTTTTTACACAGGTCTCATGGTTTGGGAGAAATGACCAAAACATCATTTGCTTTAGGAGAGTTGATGCACATCTGGAGTGACCTTGGGAAAATCAAGCGTTCTCCTATCTGAAGTGACCAAATAAATTACTTGATGAGTCAAATGATAACTAGACATATATATATTTCTAATGAGCTATCATGAGCTCAATTTGGAGTTGAGTAAGACCTCCAAAAGTTGACTGAAACAACACTCTGCATTTTGGCAGCCTCATTCTGCATATTTTGACTAGTCTTGGGATATTGAGCTTTTGATAGGGAAAATGAGCTCCAAATAGAAACGTTAAAGATGTTCTAGAAATTAGACTCGACAAGCTTTCCAAAGAGCTATCCCATGCTCAATTTGGACATAGGTAAGGCAGTCAAAAGTTTTATTGAATTGGCGCTATGCGTTCAAGAAGTGGCGTTGTGCGTCTAAGGAGTGGCGTTGCGCGTCTGGGCTCGATGCTGTGTGTTTGGAAATTTTCATAGTGTAAAAATAAACTGTGTTGTGTATTGAAGGGTGGCACTGTGCACCTGTGGGGTGGTGCTGCACGTTGAGAAGAAGGGCCAAAAACCCTCCCATTTCACAGGCAAACTTCCTCTCATCTCTTAAACAACCTTTTCATCCCTCTAACAATTAAGTATACCCCCTTTACTTCATCATTAAATTTGAAAATGCAAGGCTTAAAGGAATTTACCATGCTAAAAATCAAACCCTAGTTTCACTCCATATCATCCTAGAAACCCTAAACTCCTCTGTTTGTCCCCACCACCTATCATTAAAACTTAAATATCTTCCATACATCATCCATATCCCCTCATCCATACTCACTCATCCTAAACCCCTCTCCCTCACTTTCATAATTCATATCTTTCCCTTCATTTTCTGGTCTACCATAACACCTCCTAAGGTTATCTCCCATCCCCTCAATCCTAAATCACTCCTACTCATTCCCATTATCCCTTTTCTAGGAGTGTACAACCTTAGACCTTACAAACATGGACAGAGAAGACAAAAATTATGAGGAGGAGGAAAACACAGGCAATGAGAGCTTAGTAGATAGACTTAGGAATTAGAGAAAACCACACAATGGAGGTAGAATTATTAGGGAGGAGCCATCAAGCCTCAGAGAATTGCAGGCATCTCAGTTAGCTGTCACTTGCTTCAGGCATCTTGGGTGCTATGATTCTGTGAGCAGGTGGAGAGAGTTCAATACCATCCTGAACTCACCAGACTTTTTGTGGCCAATCTTCATGACGACAAGGTGACTCTTTCTGGGGTAACATTCATAGTCTCACCCTTTATCATTGCAGATGAAACCAAGATTCCAAATGTAGGGGAGAAGTGGTACAAGGCACAGGACTTGGACGAGCACTATTATGAACCTTATATCAAACCCAGGTACAAAAATGAGTAGGAAATAGACTTTATTTGGCAGAGCATGATGAGTCTAAATAGCATGATACTCAAACCATTCAGTTAGAGGCTCAAGATGAAGAAACAATAAATGACATCATCATTCAGGAAAAGGAGGCTCAAGTCCAAGCTAAGGCGGGCTCTAAAGGGAAAAAAAGAGGAGGATAGGCTTAATTTTCTTGCTAAAGCTTCCTTGGATCATCGAGATGCTTGATGGTGGTGCTGCTCACCAATTTTGGACAGGTTTGGAGGAGATTTTGTTTTTTGCAAATTTTGGAAATTGCACACACAGAAAATATGCCTCAACACGCAGCGCCACCGGCACTGCGCTTTTCCTAGGGGCATCCAATGGACAAATGGCTTGCATTTTTGGATTCATAGCAATGAGTAGATGCACCCTAGGGATTTTCTAAGTTTTTGGGGCAGAACTGGTCCACCAAAAGGTCAAAAAACACCCTAAAAATGACCTTTATGCCACTTTTTGGACACACAGAAGAAGTTTTGGGAGAATCAACTTTTGAGGGGTCATATGAGCTTCAAATGAAGAAATTCCAGGTGTTTTGGAAACTAGACTTGAAGACATTTCCAATGATCTATCATGAGCTTAATTTGGATGCCAGTAAGGCTTCCAAAATCGACCTAAAAGTGGTGTTGCGCGTTGGGCAATTTTGCATAGGATGGTCATTTTTTTGAGTTTTTCATTGTGTTAGTGGATTTTCTCTCATGGAGGATGTTTTACTGATGTAAGTGATGAGATGGCTTGTAAATATGGTAGATAAATAGTAGTAGAGGGTAGATTCATTACATTTAAAGTTAATTTGGGCTCAAATGAATCCGTTTTTCACTTTTAGAGGCAAGTTGTTAAGATGCCTATATTCCTGTTTCTTGTTCAGTGTTGGTTAGATTAGCTCCTCATCTTAGGGATTCGACCCCTGAGGATGGGAGGAGGTTTAATTCATGTCTATATCTTCTTCTTATTCTTTCTCATTGTAGAGGGTTGGACTTAGCTAGATGCTTATGCCTTGATTGTACATCATTTTGTAGCAGTTTAGCAGGAGATTAATAAAAATTGCAGCTATTTTTCTGGGATCCATGTGGTATGGAGTTTTAGTATAGTTTATTCTCTTGTAATCATATGTTACTATGTTTTGTGTGTTTCATTAATCATTCCATTGCTCTTTAGTGAATGTTTTTAAGTTGATATGCAGAATTCATTACAACACTACGCTGCTTTGGGGAAATATTCACCATTATATGCTTTCTACAGTTTAGAAAGGATCCATGGTATTCACATGCTCTTCCTAGCCTCTCACTAGTCTTAAACACCTCACCCATCAAACCCTAGAGTGCTAAAACCGATGCCTACCTTGCTCCATTGAACACCTTGCAATTTTGACCTAATTCCCTAGCCCTAAATTGTCCAGCTCCTCCTGATCCAGCAAAACCCCTTCAAAATCCAATCAAAACTTTGTGCTACTATACCTAGCCTAAAATCCTTTTCCTGATCTAGTCATATTGGTTGAGATCCATACGGAGAGAGCCCTCTCCCGACCTAGTAGGGCTAGCTACTTGGCTAAGCATGGTTTGTGGTTACCCTGGCATTGCCTTCCTTCAGCCTAAGTTTCAATCCAGGTGCTAACACCTTGATTAGTGGAACACATTCCTAGATTTTCTCAATCATTGGAGTTCCACAATTTGTGCCATAATTCCATAATATCTTGTTGACTTATTATTTATTATTGATCCTCCAATAGTAGCGAAAAAGTCCCTAAATTATCTCCTCCTCCAACTCTTCATAATCTGCCCAATATTCTCATAATATTCCACAAAAAATAAATAATATTAGGCACACATATTCAATTATTCATAAACCTTCCTAAAGAATACATTAAAGTTAAAAATAAATTATCTAATGCAAAAAGAGAGGTTTAATGTGTTGAAGGATGGTCATAGACCTTAATTTATGTTTTAAATTAGAGGCATGGGCCTTAATTTATGTCAAATTTAGAGGCTCATCAAGGTCATATCGACAATAATTAAAAAATAAATAAGTATAACAACTAAAAGTCCATCTCAACAAGAAGCGAGAACTGAAAGTGTTGAATATGGAAACTCAAACACATGTATAGATCACATGTAGGATACCACATAGATACAATCAACAAACTATATCTATATAAAGTAGTGGTTACATAAGTTGTTATTATATAGCTACTATTAATAAAATTAATAAAACTAAAAAGCAATTATTCGTACCTTTTGAAAAATATGAAAATAGAAAACCATTGACCCAAACATCAATCACTTGGAAGAAGTAAGATTTTGTAGGTTAGAAGTAATAATAACATTGATATTGGAATACTTAAATACTACTTGTTTCTTGGCCAGCTGTAATTTCACTATGAACTCAGAAAAAAAACTTTATTTATTTTGTTGTTCTGTCATGTATTTTCTTTGTAGCCTAAGCTATCTATTATCATATTGCAATTCGTGTATCTTATGTTTATGATAAGAACTAAGAATATGTATTTCTCTTTCTAGAACCAACTTTCCAAACATCTGTGAGAGTCTTGTTTATTTTTACAATCATTTTTGGACCCAAATGCAACATTGTTGAATTTGTTGAAGACAATATTATCTTTGACATCTTTAACAAGCTAAGATTTTAGCTTTTCCTTTTTTAGTATAGGTTACTCAGGAATATTTATCTAGATAGGGACGACTATTGATCAACCCTTTTTAGACCTGTTTATTTTGGCTTGAGATATTTATTGGGCTAACTATTTACTTCTAACTTGGGATGGCATGGTTGCAATTTTCTCACATTTAACTATTTTATATGCATGTTCATGCTGGTTAGGATACACAAAGAAATTTTCCTCGACTCAAAGTTTCCAGATAGAGTGGGATCATGGCTCTGTTCAAAAAAATCAATTTTAGTCGTGTTAGCCATATTACAGGTAATACAGGTGATGATCAAATCTATAGGCTCTTCAAGTGTGCTCAATTGAGATGACGAACTACGGTTTTCAAGTACAAACATTTAACGATCCAGGGAAGCTAGGGTTTCTGATGATTTTTTGTGAAAACCATTCATAACTTCTTCAATCTTCGGTGGGATATTTTCTTCATCATTTACCAGTTGAGGTTTCACAAAGTTATTCCTACCAAGAAATTCTTCTCATGAATCCCTTATTTGGGACAATCTAAACTCAACCAAAATTTGAATCAAACCATAGTGAAACAAACTCCTATTGGGTTTCTTAAAACCTTTTTGGTAGAACTTCAACATTTTTGTAAAAATTTTAAAGAAATAATATGGTTTATTTAACTTGTGACCGAGAAAAAAAAATAATAAACTGAAAATGATAGTAGAAAATAAATCCATAATGACCCTCACATGTAATATAACATTTGATAATCAAAACTAGGTCTTGCCATTTTCTTTTCAGTAAGTTTATAATCATACCTTTGACATTGTAGGATATTTTCTTGGATATGAGGAACTTTTCCCATGGAATGTTCTAGGTCAGATAGTTCTTAGACAACCTCATTCCTTCTGTAGGAAAACAAGTAGCTTCAACTATGAAATATTTGTTTACAATAATTTCAACATCTCCCACTCTTGCAACCTTGTTATTATAGGTTTGTTCAAAAGACTTAGTGATGTCAAAATTGTGCCCTCGAAAGGGCTATGTAAAATCCCAAGTAGTTCGCTTCTTTGAATAGGGCCATATTCCCCTGATTGGCTTCTACCATCTCATCTCTAGGGGGTTTGATTCTCACAAATGAGGCCATTAAATAGGGTAAGAATGTGTCGTAATTTATTCACAGAAAAAATGGCAAAGCGTTGAACTAGGTTATGATAGAACACTATTTGATAGACCAACATATTAGATACTTCTGAAAAATGGTCGAAACATAGTTCCAATTAGAGTAAAACAATAGTTGCCTACATAATTAGGTTTTGGGCATTGATAGGTTTGAAATTATTGAAATTCTTGATTTACTATGCTACAACAATTACTTATTCCAAAATGTTTTTCTTTTGCAATATTAATTAAGCAATTGTAGATAGAACATACACCATATAAACCACATGCAAAATATAAGAGAACCAAGAACAAAAGTAGACATAGAGAATTTAGGTCCAATGACTAGGGAAAAACCCACAAGGGGTAAACCCAAATCTAAAGAATATTTTTGGTAGTTGTAGTTGATGCAAGAACTAAATTACTTTGGCTGATCAAGGTCTTCTCTAACTCTTAAAGAATCTCTTTCTCTCTCTCTCTCTCTCTCACACACACACACAAACGCACACACACACACAAACGCACACACATAATTCTTCTCTTTTATCTCTAACTCTTTCTTTCTCAAGATCGTACTCTCCTTTCACAATGCATAAGTAGTGAGGGGAGAAAGAATGAGGCACATATATATAGGAGAAGCAACAAATCCATGCCATAAAGGAGGAGTATCTCACATGGCAAGATAAAGAGTAACATATGCCCATTTAGGAAATGTAACTCATGCCATTAACGAGGTATGCATTCCTTTGTAACTTAAGCATTTAGGAGAGAGTGTAACATATGAATTAAAGAGTGTGTGAGATTAGTATTTTATTACATGATTTTATTGAGTGTAAGAGAACATTATTAGGAGCCATGATTGAGTGACTCAAATGTCTTGTTAATACTAATAATAATAATAATAACAATAATAATAAAATATTAAGTTGAGATTGAAGTATTAGGATTGATTAATTATAAGAAGTGATTTTTCATCAAAAATACTTGATTACCAATTGATGCAAGCTGATTTACTATCTCGAGACTTTCTTATTTTAGACTTTCCATTTTTAAAATTTCTATTTTTAGGCTTTCTATTTTTAAAGATTCATCCTTGAGCTACTAATTTTCACACTCCCTCTCAGCTAGGGAGGAATTTATTTTAGTAATAAATATCTCTAATTTCTCTGCTCATCTCTATCTATCTCTTCTTTGTATCATCCAGAACAATTATGGATCACTCTAATGAAGAATAATCATCATATGAGAGATTCATCCATCACTCTATATTCACTTGGGGGGATTGTCAATTTTCAACATATGAAAAGTGTCTCATGCAACTGAATCTAGTCTCTACTCGGGGGGATAACCTACTTGATAAGGATCTCACACAACCAAGTCTCTTATTTTCTTGGTGGAGGATAACCCACTTGTTAAGGATCTCACACAACCAAGTCACTTCTCTTCTTGGGGGGATCCACTTGTCCACACATGACAAGGATCTCTCACAACCAAGTATCTTCTTCACTTGGGGGGATCCACTTGTCAACACATGATAATGATCTCACACATCGAAGACTCATCTATGCTTTGGGGGATCCAATTGTTAACGCATGACAAGGATATTGCATATTCAAGGCTCATCACTAATTGGGTGGATCCACTTGTCAACACATGAAAAGGATCTCACACATCTAAAGCTCATCACTTCTTGGGAAGGTCCACTTGTCAACATATGACAAGGATCTCACACATCCAAGGCTCCACCCATGACCACCCTTTCTGGGAAGGGTCACGTCCATTAGTCCAAGTTGTTCTTTCAAAAGAAAGAACATTCTTTTTGACAAAGGCTTCATAATAATGTCAACGATCTGGTCATAAATTGCTATATGATGGACTCTTACTTCTCTTCTCTTTACCGTATCCTGGATATAGTGATATTTGATCTTAATATTCTTGGACTTTTCATGGAACATGAGATTTTTAGCAAATCGAATCCCACTCTTATTGTCACTTTAAATTATTTTTGTGCCCAAAACATGTTGAAACAACTCTCCAAAGAGCTTCCTCAGCCATACTACCTCACAACTAAACATGCTATCAACAATGTACTCATCTTCGTTCATGTTGAGGGCTATATAATTTTGCTTCCTGCTCATCCATAATATCATGGCAGATCCTAAGAAGCAACACCCAAATGTGCATTTTCTATCAGAAGAGTTACTAGCCTAATCAACATTTGAGTATCAACGCGGTCTTATATCACTGGTAGTATATTTCAATCCCAGATTAATGATCCCATGCATGTATCTCAGCACATGCTTTGCAACAATCCAGTGTGCATGAGATGGTTTAATCATAAATTGGCTTAGCATATTGACTACAAAACATATGTCCAGTCTAGTGTTCACTAAGAACAATAATGCCCCAATCAGCTGATGATACTCAAAAGGATTTTCCAAATTAGGATTTGCAGCTTCACCACATATCTATTTGAAGTTAATCTCCAATAGAGTATTCATGGATTTACATTATGTCAAACCAAATATTTCAAGTAGATTGACAACATATTTTCCTTGGGAAAGGAAAATCTCACTAGGTTTTTGCTATACTTCAAGGCCCAAAATGTAGTGCATTAAGTGAAGATATTTCATTTCAAATCGGAAGCTAACTCCCTCTTACACTAGAGAATAAGAGGTTCACTACGAGTCATATAAATCATCATCATATAATACTAAAATCAAAGGCATAATTTGGACTCACTTGAAATAAAGATTTGGATCAACATTTTAGGTCTTAACCATGTACAAAAATTACCTGCAAATGAATTCTTAAAAATAGGAAAATAAACAATGGTGGGAACATAAAACAAATATACATAGAGATTTTCGCCTAGATCCCAAATATACATAGAAGTTATCAATGTGTGTATACCAAGATCTTGGAGCTTGCTTCAAACCATAAAGGGTTTTCTCTAGCCTGCACACGAGTTTTCCGAGTCAAGTACTTCAAAGCCTTGTGGTTTCTACACAAATACTTCTTCCTTAAGGAACCTGTGCAAAAAAATAGTCTTTGCATCCAGTTAGTGAAGAGATCATCTTGGGCTTGCAGTTAGAGCCACAATGGATCAGATGGTTTTATAGCAGGAAAAATGTGCAAGGATCTCATCATAGTTTATTCCCTCTTTCTAAGAGAAACCTATAGCCACAAATCTAGCTTTATATTTTTCAAAACTAGCATCGAAACCATGTTTAATTTTACACAACCATTTAGAGGACGTGACAAATTTACCTTGGGGTCTTCAAAACACTTCCCATTCATCACTATGGATGATGGACTCATATTCTTCAACCATTACATCTTTCCACACTTGATCCTTTATAACTTCTTTAAAATTGCATGGTTCAACTTGAATATTGTTGCTCATTGCTACAACATATTCTTCGAAATGACATGGTTTCTTGATTTCTCTAAAGGTTGCTCTGGGAGCACCATGTTTATAAACATCTTAAAGGGTGTCACAAAGACATAAAGATCTCCTTCTGGCACATTACAATGTAAACTTTGAAACGGGAACTATAAACTCAAAAAGGGAACTTTGGCCAAAAAACCTCGTAAAAACATCAAAAACAGTGCTAAAAACGAAAA
>APFE030979835.1:0-10320 GCA_000404065.3 Pinus taeda
AAAATGGTTGAAAATCAATTAAAATTTATTATTTTACCAGAATGAAAGTATCTAGAGTTACTAATCATGATAAATATCAAATTATGTTAAATATGCAAATAAAATAATAAAAATAAATAATGACAGATGAATAAAAAAAAGCTTGAAAATAAATTAAAAATCAAATAAATAATCATAAGGATGATTTTATATATGAATAGTAAAATCGTTGGGTAATACGCGAGCAGATGTGCAATCTGATTTGGTTTGTGGCCGTCAGATCCGGAGAGGGAAGATCAACAGCCACCTTTTGGCATGCAAGTTGGTGGACCCGAAAGGATAAAACCTCTAATGGTTTACCACCATCATCGGGCGCCATCCAAACCAAAGACTATTTTAATGAAAAGCCAACGATTCCACTCAGGAAGCAACACGTGGTGGAGGAACAGAAAAGAAAATCGCCTTCATCGTGCGGTACTCAGCGGGCTTTTAAGCCGTGTGATATGGACACCAGCCGTTGGATCATAAGGAAAAGATCAACGGTCAGTGTTGATCATGCAACTTAAGGGTTTTTCTGCGGGCTTCGGCTCCGCGCGGGTTGAATTTTGACTGTCGGATTATTAGAAGACAGATCAATGGACTTTGGATCCACTTGCCAGCTTTTGGTTCCAGGGCAATCTAGGCCTTGTTTCTGTTTGATTTTTGGAGGGTTTTATGGGTACTTTGGGTATTTTCACTCTCCCTTTATGGGAGTTTGTGCCTTTGTGAGTCTCTTGTAACCTGTGTCAAATATTTTTTACCTAAGTTAATAGAAGGACTGTCTCTTGCTTAAGCAAAAAAAAAGAACAGTAAAATTATAAATAATTTACTAGATTATTTATATATAAAAAGTTTGCACAATTTATGAGGAGATAAGGTTAAGCTCTTAAATATTTTTTTTTAACTATTAAAGAAGATAATATGAACAAATCACAAAATAATTTGATGGATACAAAATGAAATTGTAAACATTCTTATTGATATTGATAACTATTAAAATTATATTGATATTAATAAATAAATTACAAATTCTAAAATAAAAAATTAGATGAGCTCTTACAAAACAATTAATTGATGATATTAAGAATTTAGGATTGAAATGAACACTATCCAAATATATATAATTCAAACTTTTATAGGATATCTCTAAAATTCACTCAAATAACATTTATATTTAACCCTCCTTTTTTTAATTTACATCACCCTTGTGAGCCCCTATCAGCTTAGCTATTAAATCATTAACACACGAAAGAATCATTTGCAATCACCATTTCATGCCTACTCTTATATTCTGAGACATTGTTTACAATTTTCTTCTCACATAAATTACTTGTTCGTTATCTATATATATATATATATGATAAACTCGATCGAAATATATGACAATGATTTTTGAGCATATTGGTTTTGAAGTTTGGAATTAGTAATAATGTTTGTGATGGTGTTGCGTGCAACCATTTGCAATAAAAATACATGATGTCACTTATAGAAGCATCCATTTGAAAAATATGACTCTAAATTTTATGATTTTAGAGTACAAATACATTATGTCACTTATAAAAGCATCCAATTGACAGATGTGGCTGTGAATTTTATGATTTTATAGTATAAATACAGGTTGTCGCCTATAATTTGCTTTATGCATTTACAGTAAAAATATAATATGTCACATATAAAAGAATCAACATAATGGCATAGACGAATGTGGCGGTGAATTTTATGTGCAACTAAATAATTCCGTGCACAAGAATTACTTTGACAAATGTTTATATAATGTCAACATAATTGCGTGCACAAAAATTACTTTGACAAATGTTTAAATAATGTCAACGACCCTAAATAAGGCTAAATCAATATATGAGTTGGGAATGGATGGGGAACTACGTTGCCACCCAGCTGCCTTCAAAACTAGTGAGGTCCTTTTTATTTCTTCTAAAGCATATATTTAATGGGAAAATTCATTTATTTTTTTAACCAAATTTAATCAAATTGAGATTAAATTTCTATATTGTTATGGTGATTTTTAACAAGATTTGTTTTATATATTAATATAATATATATATAGTAGTATATATATATAATTATATATATATATAATTTTTTTATTTTTTATTTTTCTTCCTTTCAGTTTATTGGTTGTTTAATTTGGTTCTTTGTGTTTACTTTATATATATATAATGGTTGATTTTATACCACTATAATCTCTAGGTTGATCTTTGCCAACTTAACTCAGTACAATTCCATGGGTTAATATCTTGAAGATTTAAACATAAAATCTTGTATTAACATTTACTTTATATATTCACATAACTTCCAAACAAAAACTTGTATTTAAAAATATTGAAACACTTACAAATATAAATTATTATTATATTTAACAAAAGTTTCATATTTTGTATTGTTTGATATAAAAAGCTAAAATATATATATTTAAGATTATTAATAATTTAAAATATTTATAAATAAATACAACATATAATTGGAAAATTAATTTCCTTAATTTTTTTTGTATATTTGGGTGGTGCCTTTCTATTACTTCAAACTATAATAGGTATTACAACACAAGCATCCATGTCCATATGGCCTCAACCTACCCATTAGGAAACCAAATAACTTTACCATCTCGTTGTATTATAACCCGTCCAAAACTGGAAATGCCTAAGCTTTTCCAACAGATAATTGTCTTTATATTCTCTAATATCAACCAACCTACACAATAATGCCAAAAAATCCTTCCTCTGCATCTCAGAGGCATTAGTCATCTGAAGATTCAACTGGATATGGATATTTGGCACTAGATCTTGGTTGTTGTCTCACAGGCATGCACAAAATATGTCTTTCAATGCATGCCAGACTTGCATTCTGCCGATGGATTTGACACTCAATTAGTTGGACTTCCCTATGAATTTCATGCATATCTTCTAAGGGCTCTGGGATACCTGTAAGTGGCAACATTAATGCCTTAGCCAACAAAGTCTTCATCATCTAATAGATATGAATATTTTTCATTAAAAAGGTTCGTCTACCATGCGTAAAATATCACCAAAGTCAGCCAAAATCTCTTGGTCGTTGGGATCCATCTCAACTCTAATTTCCTCCCTCCATTCACTAATTATATTTCTGGCCCATGAAGGAGTTCCTATTTTGTATGTGTTAGCTGCTACATTACCCAAATGATCAATACTACCACACCAATGACCCTTTGTGCGGTTGTTCAAAGCATGTCCTTTACCACGCCCCCTGCTCGAGTTCGACCCATGGTTTCAGAGCGATGAGGGACGTTCCATCATTGCACAAACATCCCTTATGAAAACCTTCCTAAGTTTTCATACAATAAAATTCCTAAAACCCTTGGCCCACGGTTGGATGATCACATAGGGAGGATCCAATGGAGAGAGAGGGCGATATGGGGCTTGTTGTACCAAGGGTGGAACTTTCCTATGAGATCTAACAAAGAAAAATGACCAGATAAAATTTCAATAAATTTGACCCATAATTTCCTCTGATGATGTTGCAAAAGGATGATCTTAGCAAAACCATTCCATCTTCGATGGGGCTTATCCCAAGACAACATATCAAGCTTATCTTTCAAAGTGTGATCTTGGGACTTTACCTCTTCGTTAAATCGAGGCCTGAGAGACCCCGTGCGTAAATGAATACTCAGCCACATTCCTCCCCGAATGTAACCTATCACCCATTTGGTTTGACTTCCCATTGACCTTAAACTCTTCAGAACCGAAGCGACCCATTCCAAAGATATTTGAATGCTCTTGGCATCACCTAAACGACTCCACATGCACCAGAAAACCCCCATGCACAAGCCTAAACCTACTAACAAAGGAGCATAAACAAAGTAGTCCCGTAGACGTAAGGGTTACCAGAATACAAAATTCCAAACAAATAGGCACATAACTAGAATATTCCCAAAACACAATAGAGAGAACAATACAAACAGACCAAAGCGATTTGTCCTTGATACACATCACTGAAGACATAATAGAAAGATATGGTCCCACTGGAACATATGAACGAGAGTGAAGGAAATGTGGTGAGGTTTCTCGAACACTATCCTTTTAAACTTCCCTTTACAGTCCATAGACAATGGCCATTTCCCTCAACCAAAACTCCTGATTACCTGCAAAATTTCCAGCTTTTTCATCTCGAAATTTTGATAGATATTATACCAACTATGTAACTTGTCACCATCTCTCCTCATTGATATGCCCAACCTTCCCTTGCATGAGTTTACATGTGAGGGGCTAGCCACGCCAACCCCTGTTGTTTATGACCATCATTAACATGATTACTGTGACCCAGATCCAATAGTGGTTTCTTTATTAACTCGCACCTTGATGAAGGATTCCTCAATTTGATATAATATGTTTTATATTGAATAAGTTATTGTGTATCTTCATATTTGAAACTCGGTACTATTACTTGAATGTGTCCATGTCCAAATGGTCTCAACCTACCCATTGGGAAACCAGGTATGTCAACCATTTGGTTGCATTATAACAAGTCCAAAAACAAAAATGTCTAAGTTTTCCCAGCAGCGCTAAATAAATGTATTTGCCTTTATATCCTATAATATCAACTAGCCTACACAATAATGCCTTAAAAACATTCCTATGCATCTAGGAGGTATTAATCATCTGAATATTCAATCGGAGTTGGATATATTACATTAGATCCAGGTTGTTCTGTCAGAGGCATGCATTGTATATGTTTTTTAATGTGTGCTAGATGTGCATTATGCTGCTGGATTTCACACTGAATCAGTTGAACTACCCTCTGAATTGGTTGAATATCTTCTGAGGGCCCCAGGATACATATAAGTGGCAACATTAATGCCTTCGCCAAAAAATTCTTCATCATCTAATAGATACGAAAAGTTTGCATTAACAAGGTTCATTTACCACACATGTGGCTTGTTTCTGTTAAACGATCACCAAAATAAGCTAGAATCTCCTCCTCTTTGGGATCCATCTCAGCTCAATTTTCCTCTTACCATTCACTAATTGTGTTTCTATCCCGTAAAGGAATTCCAACCAATTATGTATGTGTTACCTGCTACATTATGAAAAACGATCAATGCTACCATGCACCAGGCATTGGTGGACCTGTTCTAATCGCTTCCTTGACCACGCCCCTGACTTGGGGTTGAGCCATGACTTTGGAGGGATAACAAGTGTACCGTCGTTGCACAAAGGCCCATTATAAAAACCTTCCTAATTTTCCTTGTAATAAAAGACCCAGAGTCATTGGCCCATGGTCGTTGATCACATAGGCGGGCTCCAATTGAGAGAGAGATATGAGGCTTGGTGTCCCGAGGGTGGAGCTTTCCTTTGAGAACTAATAGACAACAACGAATAGGTAACATTTCAATAAATCTAACCCATAATTTCTTCTCAGGATGTTGCACAAGGATGATCTCTGCCAAACCGGTCCATCTTCGATGGGGCTTATCCCAAGACCATAAGTGAGCCTTATCTTGCAGAGTGTGACCCTCGGCCTTGACCTCTTCATTACATCAAGGGCTAAGAGACCCCATTCATAAAGAAAGAGTCAACCACCTTCTTCCCCGACCTTAATCTATCACTCAGTTGAACCAAATTCCCATTGACCTTAAATTATTTAGACTCGAAGCTACCCTTTACAGAGATATTTGACTATTGTTGGCATCATCCAAACGACTCCACATGCACAGAAACCCCTCGTGCCCACGCCTCAAGCTACTAACAAAGGAGCATAAACGAAGAAGATTGGAACCTCCCTACTCACGTTTGGGATTTAAATTTAGGAATGGACAAGAGGGATTCCATGAATCAACAGATCTGCAGGTTGAAGGGTTACAATAAAACATAATGCCCAACAAATAGTCGCGTGACTGGAATATTTAGATAAAAATACAAACATAAGAAAGTTCTTTTATATTGATACATAGCACTAAAGATATAATAGAAAGAGATGGGCTGACTAAAATGTACCCACGAGAGAGAAGGAAATGTGGCAGGGTCACTCGAACACTAGCTTGGTAAAGTACCCCTGGCACTCCCCATGTAATGCCTACTGCCCTCAACCTTGGCTCCTTCTTACCTGCTAAGAGTTTCTAGCTCTTTCATGCTGAAATTTTGACAAATATTATACCAACTGCGCAACTGACCTCGTTCGTCACCATATGCCACCACCTATGCTCATTAATATTCCCAAGATTTCCATGCATGAGTTTACATGTGTAGGGTTATCCAAACCACCCCCCGCCATTTATTACCATCATTAACATGATTACTGTGGCCTAAATCCCACAATGCTTTCTTACTCAACTCACACCCTGATTAGGGATTCCTCAATTTGAAATAATTTATTTTCTATTGAGTAAAATGTTATGTATCTTCATATTTGAAAATGGATGCTAGTACTCGAATGCCTATTAGTATAGAATGAGTGGTTACATTAGTTATATTTATTTTCCCGTGCCCATTACTGATACATCTAATTAGTTTGATATATGTATGTTTCCTGCTCCCATATTAAATGTTTTTATATTCAAAACTAAAAATTGTAGTTATAAATTCCAAATTCAGTGTTAGTTTATACAATATACTAATAGTTTACAATGTTTTTAGATTGTTTTATATTCAAAATTACTACTTGTATACATAATAGTTTGAGCATTAAAATAAATTTATATTCATATAGATTTAAAATCAATAATAATAATTTTGAATTAGATGATATATATTATAAATATATATTGTTGGAATTTATTTTGTTATCTTTAATGTTACATAAAAATTCCTTTTGAAAAATCTTAAATCATAGAAGAGAGAAATAAATGAAAAATCATACAAAACATAGCTCGAAGTGAAAAGGTTTTGATAATCATATGCCTATTATAATGATAAAAACATTATGTATATTTAGAAAAATTATGTATAATTATAAGAAGTAATAATTTGATAAGTATAAATATATAACCATAACAATATAATGATTAGAGATCATTTATGCATAATTAGTAAATTATGTCTATAATTTTTTTTTTGTAAGGTTGGTAGTTCCTTTCTTTTTCATTAATTTTAAGAAAAATGGGTAGGATACATCCATCTTCAGAATGGTTAGGTGGCCTCAACCTTCCCTGATGGAAACCATATCTGTTGGCCACCTAACAACATGATAATCCATCTAAAAACAGTATAGAACCAGTCTACCTATCAAAGCTATCAATGTCTGATTTTCTTTGAACTTCCTAACATCTAGATAACTATAAACATACTGGAAATTCTAGACATACAAAAACCGCTGCATATACTATAAACCAAAACATAGGGAAACCATCAGACTATTCATCTTCTGCATAATCAACTAGGGCCAGATCTTTAGCAGTCGATCTAGGGAGTTCAAATTGCGGTATGCAAGGGATGTGCCTCTCATTGCGACTGGGGCGACCAGTTTGCTACTGTAGCTGAAATTTTAACTACTAAAAATATTGACTGTAATCCACGACTGCCATGACCTACGTGATCGATCCTAAGGGGATATGTTCCAATTCTTTCCACAAGAGGATTTTCATCATCCAATACAAGTGTAGTGTCTACTTGTATTGGGAGGTGTGACCCATGGAGTGGCCCGGGTCTAGAACCAAATCTTTCCATTCTTTCAAACTTGGATCGAGAATACCTGCTTTCTCATCAAGCAAGCACATCGTCCCATTAAGCTATAAGTTGGCATACCGAGGTCAAGCCTGCATGGTATGCCCTCACTGCGTCCTCAATTATCCTAGAGGTGGGCTTCCGTCCACAGGGTTTACTAGAGGAGGAACCTGAATTAAAAGGTTTTGATTTAACCTGTTTCCCACAACCATTGTAGCCACATGTGGCTCTGCTATTTCGAGCTGCTGCACGAGCCATGCGGTTTACTTCAAAATACCAAACTATCAACCTGCAAACACTTAACTGGAAGTCAAAGGAGCAACCCCGAGTGGCCAGGGAATGCCCTCTACCGGAGCACCTGTCACGATAAACATTGTTAAGAGGCACATCTTAAACAAAACCTAGAACCGCCATCGGTTACCTATCAGGGCCCTAAGAGATAAGAACTTACCATAGGCATAGGTCATACAATATCCAGAAATGTTGAAGAAAGAGAGAGACCTTAAACCAATCACATGCATAGGCCTTAATAGATTTCGGCCAGAACCACAAAATCGCATATGCAACCTAGATTGGATATGCCACTAGAAGAACCAGGCGAGCCATGAACACCCAAGAGCCTAACTATTAAATCTCGAACATATCAAGAGCCTAAATATTAAAACCTGCGTACGAATTATATATATAATTTTAAAAAATAATAATTTGATGAATATAAATGTATAATCATTATGATAGACAACAATTAAAGAGAATTTATTATTGAAATTTTGTAAAAATTAAAGTTTCTTATTATATTTATATAGAAATACAATACATTAAAAAAATATATTATACATTTTTATTTTGAGAAATGAAAAATTCAATTTTGGTAATAATTGCAATCATAAAAAAATTGATTTAAGGAGATATTTTTTTTGTTCAATCATGGTGTAATTACCTTAAATAAATAAATGAGAAGATCTTTTCCAAGCACTAACTTATATGCTAAAAATAAAATTATTGTAAGAGATAATTTAAATATCAATAATAATTCAATAATATTAAATAGAGATATTATATTTTTATAAAATGTACATTTTATTTTTGAAAAATATGCTAATAAATATAAAATTTGTTTTATTCTCAAGAGTTAGCTTAAGTGATCAATAGTTACATATGGAATTTTTTGATATTGTTTTTAGTTGTTGTTGATCATAGGTTTTATTGTCTTTGATTATCTAGTGTCGACCCCTGTAATCACACTTCACAATTTACCTAGATTTATATGGTTTAATATCCATCAAATGCGGGGAAGTATTCTAAGGTTTCATTGGCTTTTATTGTAAGTAAAACAATATTAATTTTAATGATGTTTAATATTAAATTTATTTAAAATAATGAAAATGCATAAATAATATATAAAATCATGCAATAATTCGATATTGAAAATAACTGAATTTTGTTGATATGTTTATACATAAATGTTGTATGAAGATTCAATGGTGTCCTATGTTTATAGTGGTCTCAGCACTAATTAGCAAGGAGCAAGATAGAAGAGAAAATAGTGTTGTGTTGATTATAAAAAAATGAATTAACTAAATGAATGTTAAAAGGAAGAAATACCTAAGTAAATGATTTGAAACAAGAGTTCAATAAGCGTTTTGAGAGAAGTAAAATATAAACGACTTTGCATGGATTTGCTACCTAACTTACAGAGCTAAGGGTTCTCTTGTGGGTGCAAGTCTCGAGAGTTCATCTAGTTATTGGAATTTATATTTATTATTGTAAACATCAAGAGAGTGACTTCCTATCAAAATTAAAACTTTTGTTTTAATCAACCAAATATTTGTTCTATCTCATGCATTTCCTTTAAATCCTCGTCCATAATCCTCTCTAATTTATGTCAATATTCATTGAATCACCTAATTTCATTAATTCACGACATTCTGTAAGTATGTGTTGACCCATCTGTGGTTTGATTCACATGTAGTTCTTTTCTTCGACTGCCATTTTATTACTGGAATAAAAGAGCATCTTCGTATATTTGATAATATATTTGCTTTTGAGGAAGAAACGAATATTTTGACTAAACAATTTTAGGATGTTTAGTTTATTTCGAGGAGACCATGTTGTGAATAAGGACTCTATCCAAGCATAAACTCCATTAAAATATTATAATTATAATAGTGTACACATCAATTAGGGTGAGCATTGATGACAGGGAAATTGGAGTGAGAATATGGAATATAATCGGCTGTCCAATTTGATATTTTTTGCCTTTTAAGTTAGAAACTACATTTGGAATGAGACTTTTCTTTTTGTGGTTTAAAATAAATATATATATTCACTACTCGTTCACAGATACCCATGGTCAGTGGGTCCGCTACGTCCAGGATCAAACAACGCTAGGGTGGACCCCACCCAAAGGAGGCCACACCCCTCGGCCTATTTACTGACCTGACCCCAAGAGCTTTCAGGTTTCGACCCTGTGACCTCCCATTGGCGAGGCCCCGGCTTGACCGATTGAGCTAACCCTTGGGGCTATCGATGGTTTAAAATATTATTGTTAATGTATAAATAAATTCAATATTATGAAAAAATCATACTATATTCGTTATTCAAATTTGATATTCTAATATTTTTAATTTTCGATTATATATATATATAT
>APFE030979838.1:2715-12958 GCA_000404065.3 Pinus taeda
TAAGTTCCTCTTTCATAGGGATGCATGAACCATCTAGAGGCGCTCAATACACGTCAAACAATCTTCTAGAATGCTCTAAAAATGACCACAAGTAACTTTTTTAAGATGAAACTCGCGCCTTTTGACCTTTACAGGGGTACGCACCCATCCCTTGGCATACAGAGTGTACAAGTACACAGGTATAATGAACTTGGAGTGCGTACACGCAGGTAAGGTAGAGAGAACCTGCGTACCCAGAGATAAACATGTTTTTTAATGACTTTCTCTCTTTCTTGAAGTTTGACATGGAGAGCAGAGGTATAAGGCTTGCCAAGGAGGATAGTATGACTGTTGATGGAGCCATACTAACTGCAGATAGTCATGGTGACAAATTTTAGTGTAACAAAATCTTTCAATCGAAGGCCATTGATGTAAAACTATCACCAAGAGTGAGGAAACTTATCATTGATGTATGCAAGCACCAACGTAGTAACCAAGGAATGTTTCTAAGTTAAATTCCTAGATAATGTGTTGATGCCGACAGGAAGCAACACATTGTAGGAGGGACTTGATGTATTCCCCATCAATGACATGAAATGGGTATCATGATTGAGACAGAATGATGTTGATATGGAACTAGAATGAAGTCTTAAGAGTATTGTAATGGATATTACTTGAATACTTCTCTTGAACACACCAGCAACACTAAATGGAGTTGGCAGCATTGACCGAAAACCTAAATGGAGGCTCTAAAAATGGTACGATAACTAATATACAAGCATATTACCCAACCCAATAGCCACAGAGATGAAGTGGAATAACATCATGTTCAAGAGTGAATCACTTTCCACTCTAGCCAACTTATGAATTATAGAGGGCTCGCTCTATATAATTTAGCTTTGTTTTTACGGCATTTTAGGCTAGTTCTTAATGTTTGTTGGGGTTTTGGTTTTGAATTGAAGGTTGGATGGTGGAATTTTTGGAGTAGATGGATAGAGCTAGGTCTTCAACCCATTGGGCTATGGAGTCAACAAATGAATAGCATAAATGGACTAGATCATTAAAGGGAATGTTCACAGGGTAGGCTAGCAAAGTAAAATACAAATCTTTAGGCCTAATGGGTGAAGTAATTCTAACTAGGGTGAAAGGGCACTTAAGAATCCTTGGATCAGGATCAGAATGAAGAATAGAGAATGATCATGAACAAAGGGCAATTCAGAATCCTTTGCTATAGATGGCTAGAGGTTATCTAAACTACATAGCAGTCAAGAATTGCTTAACTTAGATTTGTGAACAAAACATACAATAATGCATAACAGTCAAGGCAGAGTGCATTTAATTAATTTTTGAAATATCATTCTTGACTATACATTTAGATTTTAGAAATTTACACAAAATATTATGGAAAAAACATAAGGAAAAACAACATTTAACATGGGAGAATACTTATTTCTATTTCACTTTACACAAGAATCCTGTAAAATATCTGATCTTTATTCCTTGATCCAGTACGTTGATCCAGTCATTGATACAATAGAATTTTGATTTGAGAAAAAAATTCTATAAAAGTGTCTTGGAATCCACCCTACATACTTCGAAATATGAAGTATATATACAAAAATATTTACAAAATATCTCAAAACAACTTGAGACTTAATCTAGGGAATAAAAATAACTTCTTTCATGAAGATAGAGATGGATGTTGAACTGCTTCATGCTATCCCTTTTATTGTGGTGTTGTTGGTTGTTTCAGTTGAGTTGGAGCCCTTTAAGCTGGCTGATATTTTTAGCACCTCTACACTGGAATCTTCTTTACTTTCATCTTTCAACTAATACTCTTTGACCCCGCTGCTCTGCTTTTACCTGTTTTAACTAGTTTCCTTCATTTACTGTGCAGTAACTTTTTGATGTAAATTTATCATAGTAAATCTGTCATTTTTTCCCACCATTCTACATCAGGTAATTTTACATTTACCATCCTTCTATAGGTTTCATCTATCTCTACGTATTTGGCAAAATTTGGCTTGGTGAGGAACAAATGTTTCACCTCATGCTTTAGGAAAAACAAGTTCTTGAATGTGTCATATAACACTTTGCCTATTGGCAAGGCTTTAACGGCTGAAGAACTTACTTGTTCCTTAGTTAATTTTCTTAGTCTACCTCCATAGTCCAGCTGCGTCATGAGTTTGGCATTGATGAACATAGGAGTGGGAAGACCCTTCTCCCTTAAAATCTGAAACTTAGCCATGAACCTATCAATGGCTACCTACATGTTATGGCACTTCTCTTCTAAGTTAAGCATAAGGTTCCTTTTGGAAAGAACCTTCCTAATCTCCAGAATGGTCTTAGTCCTATCTTCTATGTTAATCTGATGGAGCTCATATCTGTTCTTGTTGTTTAGGAAGTGGATGAGTCGATTGGCATCCTCTACTTTATCCCCCAATTCTTCGTTTACTTTTTGGATAGCTTCAGTAGCTAACTTTACTAATTCTATCTGCTCGAAGATTACTTGGACTGATAGCCAAATATCATTAACAGAGTCAATGATATTGGCCCACAAAATCTCTTTGGTTTGTCCAAGGGGTTTCTATAGTGTCAAATATTTTTCTAGGATTTTGATTCTCTCACCCATTCTCTAGGCCTTTTGTGTTTCTTCGTTCTACTTAAGTTGGGCAAGTTTGCATTCAGTTTCCAAACTTGCCACCTTTTCTTTTAAAATTTTAAGCTTTGTAGCCTAGATGGGCATATCTTCCATGGATTTCACAAGTTCTGTTGCTTTATTTGCTAGTGCTCCTATTACTGCTATAGGCTATATGGTAACTGGAAAAGTTGTGGGAGGTGGAAGTGTGGGTGCTAGTTATGCTGCCAATGTAGAAGGAACTGTTGTAGATACTGTAGGGATGATAGTTCTAGAAGTTGTGGCCAAGTCACTTTGCTTCGACTGAATTAAAATGTCCAACTCCTTCTCTGTCTCCTTGAGTTGATAATTTAGCTTTAGGACAAAGTCCATGAGCTCTTTGTGTCCTTGTTGTGCTTCTAGGACTTCCCTTAGCTATGGGTGAGGCAGCTAGGGTATCTTTAGATGCTACTTGAGTGCAACAATGTCATCATTTTTCTTTTTAATTGGCTGCTTTGTAGCTTTTACATCTTTGGGATCATCTCCCAATTCAATCACCAAGTCCTCTAAGGACTTGATTCTAGTATCCTTGGCCTATGAGGAGCCCTTCCCAGATTGAAATTGTGCTGATATATTGTTTAGGCAATTATGTAATTGGTGGGCAACAATGGCCTTCCATGTTAATGTGGAGTATATCATCTCCCCTGTTTGCTTGTGTAGTTCAATCTGGTCAATGGGATGGATATCCCTTACCAGTACTTCAAAATCCACCATTTTGAAATCTGATGTTCCTCTTGGATTCTGAGTGGTTGGATTGATGAAAGTCATCTCTATTTTCCCCTCTTTGATATCGAAGGCTGACATTAGCCTTGTTTAATTAGTGGGGGTCATCTTCAGATATTGGGCATATGTTTGGGCCTTAAGACTCTCATTTCTGGCTTTGATCTCTTTGTATCTTTCATTAATATCTTGGTCCTTATCTGCAAGCATTCTAAAGGAAGATACCTCAAAAATTTGCTGCCTCACAAACATCCGAGTCTGTGATGTGGAAGACTCTTACACACTCTCAGATGGAGTGATGGGCCTATTTCGTTCAACCTCTGTGTTGGTGACCTCAGTTGAGTCTTCAGTAAATCCTTTCTCAGAGGCTAGGTTGAGCTTTTGCCTCTTGCTTGTTTCTTGTTGTAAATCAGAATTGGGCATCCCTGAACTGGAAACCCCTTCTCTGTTTGTTTTTGGGATCTTCTCCTCATTCTGAGGAGTTTGCATCACTAGATGTGTATATGAAGTAGTTTCTATTTCTTCTAATTGTTATGGCATCTACAGGAAATAACCCTCATCAAGTTGTTTTTCCAAATCTATTAGAGCATTCTCTATATCTATCCTGGTGTTGTCCTAATCAACTAATGTTCCTTCCACCCATCCTGATTGGTTGGCATAAGCTTCAATATCACATATGGGATGGTGGATGAAAGGCCCTATCTTGACCTTTTCTCTCTTCTTGGATATGAATTCCAAATGATCATATCTCCAAATAAAACTCCTTTGAAATTTCATGCTTTGTAATATAGCCTCTGCTTCATGGCCTGCTTCCCTAGAGTTGCAAATAAAGGGGCATAGTTTGTCTTTTATTTTGAAATTGGCCTTCTTCTTATCATTGAAAAAATTTGGCTCATTAGCATTAATAATATGTTTGTAGTATTCTAGAGCAAATAACCTCATTGGGAGGTATCTTGGAAGTTTGTATGGTGCTAGCATGCAACCATAGATTTTTATTTCTGTATGGTTTTGGTACAAGTACCAATCGCTCACCTTGGTTCATTTTGACAATTGAAGGGCCCTTTTAATGTCTGCACTGATCCTTGGAGAGGGGCTTCCTGTTAGCATTGTCATAATTGGATGTACAAATAGGTCAATGAAGTCAACATATGAATACGGGGACTGATATTTTGGATCAATGGAGTCCAGAAAATGGCTGATCTAGGCTAACCCTTTGTGTCAAGCTTCTGCAAGGTGAATGGAACCTTGTCTCACTAGTAATATAGAAGAAGGTGATACAAAATAGAGGAATACTTACAAAATCTTTCATTATTTAATCTGAGGAACTGGTCATGAATCCTATCAGCTACAAACTGGGCATAGTCATAGATAACAGCAGGAGGCTTCCCTACAGTATAGATGGACATGAAAGACAAGACAATCTCATTAATGTATTCACTGGTGGTGTAACCTAGGACACTAGATATCATATCCACAATATTTCTCCCCCATGAGGAGAAAATGGTAGCTACATATGGAGGAGGATCCTTTAGGATGTGTTTTTCTTCTCTTATGAAATTTTGGAACATTTCTGCCAATTTTGCAATAGTAAGCTTAGGGAACTGGTTTAATAAGGCTCCAATTGAAAGAGGAGTCAAGTTTTGGCTAGGCTAGAGTTGTAACATCTCATTTATAGATTTTGTAGTGATAGTGAATAATATTGTCTAGTTAGGGGACATGATTTTTCTCTAACTTGGAATATAATTGGCATGGAAGTAATACACAATTTCTGGGAAAATGTGAACTTGAGGAAATTGGTATTTAGGCAAATTGGAGTCCCACAGACCAATTTCATCCGCATGGTTCAAGTACCTATCCCTACTTTGGAAATATACTTTCAGTGAGGATTCTTGGACACAAGTGTCCTTATCTAAAAATATTTTTCAGCTAGGGGAAGGTGGTCCAGGTCTAGATGGGGAGTGGTGACAGGTCCTACATCCATGGAAATTGGGGCAGCCATTCTCAGTTCTTGTGGATTTGAGTATGGGGGATAATTTGTATTTTTAGAGCAATGGTGTTCAACATGGAGTAGGTTTGAGTCCTTGAGCTTCTTTGGTTAATTTTTATCTTAACTAAGAAAACTCAATAACTGGTTTCTTTGAATTTGACAAGGTAGTGGGTGAATACTGGTATAAATACTTGGAAATGGGATGAAATGGTTCTCGATGGGATGGATGCTGATTGAAAATGTTTGAATGGTTTTTGTATAGGCTGGAAAGTTGTCTGGGTGGTTTGCGGCATCTTTGCATGCTTGATTGTTCATTCATATGTAGAACTTTTATGATGAGAATGATAAATCTGCTTTTTTTCTAACTAATCATCATACTTTTGCAATATTTCTCCTACTTACCCATCTACTTTTCCTACCATTTTTACTTCACTTTATTAGGGTGCATTTGAGCTAGCAAACCCTTATCAAACATTTTCCTTTTTCATTACAATAGTAAACTAACTAAATCTAACCTTATTGCATCCAAGGGCTCATATTAAACAGTTGAGCTCCTTTTATTTACTCTACCTATATAATTATCTACCAATGTTACACTATTTGGCCAGATTTTTATTTGAAAACATGAAATAGCCAAGTTTAAACATTTTGAATATCATGGATTGTGGCAAGGATCACAAGCTGCACACAATCGTTTATTATTCATAAAAGTAAATAGGAGTGGCATTTTGTCTTTCTCACTTTCATGGTCATTTTACTTTTCTTGGGGTTCATATTTTTCATATTTTTTGACATTTTTTATTCTTTTTGTCCTTTGATTATTCTTTTAGGACATACCCTCTTTACATTTTTTAATTTTTTGAATATGGAAAACTTTTTCAAAAGCATAGGTATGTACAAACAAGGTCTAATCTTAGTCATTCAAAATTATGACTCCTATTGGTATAGCAACCTAATAGCACCATCAAAATAGAAGACAAAATTTTGGTGAGAACCTAGTCAATGATCAAATTTTTGAGAGGTCATCCAAAGTTTCTATTGATTTCAAAGAGGAGGGGTCGTCGAGTGATTGAAGGAGGAGAACCAACTTCTTAATTGTCTATCCAAGACTTAGATTTGAGATATTTTGGAGAATTTTGAATTTATGTGTTCAATGACCAAGGAAGTTTTCTACTCAACTATATTTCTATTCTAAGAATTTATCTCTTGTAAAATGGCTCTATTGTGAGTTAGTTATACTTTCCAACATATGAGTTTAGGATGAGCTTTCTAAATTTTTTTGTCTTGGATCGTTAAAATGACTTTCATTGTTAGAAATTATCAAATGTATATGAGTGAAATTAAACCATTAATTAATTCAAATCATGTGTAAAGGACTGAATGAAGCACTCAAAAGGCCTTTGGCTGTGTATAAATTTAAGATACAGAACTCTTGTGCAATGATAATTATTATAATATTTAAAACATTGTTGGTCGATAGACCCAAGGTCGAATGCACATCATCGGTTTAATAATCCCCGACAATATCCAAACCAATAATATTACAAATTATATGTTGGTCGTCTCTTGTTACAATGAAATTTCAATCCATCCCATCACAATATAATTCATTGCGCATTCTTTTAACCATTAGGGTGTGTTAAGTGGCATCATTTTAAACAAGAAAATCGTTTTCTTAGACTTTAGTTCTACAATTGTTGCATGGTCTAAAGAAAAAAAACAATATTACTCATTCATTGTAACTAATACAGAAACTCTCTACCTTCCCACCTTTGGCAACCTATTTTAAAATTCTTTTTAAATATAATTTATATCACAACTATAATGAGAAAAATATGTAGTCCAATGGTTCGGAAATTGTATTTTTTATGCTTAGGTCAGGAGTTCAATACCCATGGTGCCCAACACATAATGACTTGGACCTTCTTGTTATTCTTGAGGTGCAGTCTAGTGCCCCTAACTAGGCCACGTGCCATGTTCTTGTTCGTCCACTTGTAACCCAGTCAACTACCACTTGCACACCACATGTTGTTACATCATCCCCCAACCACATGTTTCCATTTCACTACCACATCACTTGCTTCTAGGTTTACATGTGTCAATTAGGGATTTGCAATGTCAGCATGTTGCTTTTATTGCAATGTCAACTTGTCAGTGCACATGTCCTTCCATGTGTCACCATTAAGCCTTTCATGTCACTGTACATACTTTCCATGTTAGCATCCTACATTGCCATGTGGTATCCTTGCTAACAATTTTCCCTATTCCACACAAGATTTAGAATGTGAAAAAAATTGTGTAAGAAACCCATTTTCGATTATTCAAGTTTCATTCAAATAATTTCATGAGTTATTGGACATTTTCTAGCATGTTATGAGCACTTTAATTTTTAGGCGTTTTCTTGATATCTTTACTTGCATATGAGGCTCCCATGGAAATTTTCTAACCTAACATGAGTATGGAGTTGGTTAAGGGGACACATTTAAGGTTAGTGCTAACATGGAGGTGTTAACTGATAGTGCTAATGGCATTAAATTATAGGGAGCTTGTTGTCCTCTAAAATTTAAATAATCTATCTTGGACGACTCGAGTGCATTTATCTCATCATCCAACCTCCATATTTCCTACCTCCAACTTATCAGAATTTCTATGGTGGAGGTCCCATTGGACACCAATTCAACATGGTGGAGATGAAGTTGGTTAATTTTCTATTACATCTTGCCCATTACCTCTGCCTATCTAGAACACTACCCTATTTGTTTCTATTGATATGATCGACCATTTACATGAAGAACCCTACTCTCTTTGAATCAAATTCAACTTCATAGTTTTCTAGAGACTTCCTTGAAGAAAATAAATTGAAGAGTGAGCATGAAAGTAAGGTGTGACATAGGAGTTTCTCCATGCCCCCAAGTAAAATAGGCGACAGAATCCTCTTTAACAATGAATTAGATTTGAATAGCCACCATAATAATGACCTCCATTCGACCTATCAAAAACAACAAAAGCCATTAAATTACCATATATGACAGGGATGGCAAGAGAAAGATAAGGAGCTTCATTGTAGGCTTTGTAGGTTTTAACCCCGTACAAAAATTACCTGCATATGAGTTCTAAGAGCAGAAAATAAACAATGAGAGAGAATAACACATACAACACATATACATAGATATTTTATCCTGGATCTCAAAACTGGGACTACTAGCTTGATTTTTCATTATGTTCCTTTCAATGTTACAATACATATATATACATGTCGAAGCATCCAATACCATGGACCGAAAATCATCGTGCCCAAAACCATATGAGAAAACCATGCACAAGATCATAGGTAGGTCTGCCGACCTAATATACGATCCAAAAAAAATTTCCCGGGGCACTGTCCTAGACCCCATAGAAGGGGGGATAACTGCCTCCCTCAAACCCCCTGTTGTGCAATCAACGCAACAAAGGGGGGGCTCTACCCCCCCCTAACCACTTGCTTCACTAGGGATGCTAGTCATGGAAAGAATATAACACAACCCAACATTCTCTGAGTTGTTCTTTTCTTTCCACGAGGGGGCATAGGATATCTTAAACATTTATCCAACCTTACAATGCCCATTGTTTCTCTACACGAAGAGAACTTCTCAGAGCTCACAGATTTTGTTAATGCATCTGTAGAATTCTTTAAAGTGTCCACCTTTACCAACAACACCTTTCTGACTTCTATTATATCCCTCACAAAGTGATACTGAACATCAATATTCTTTGTCTTTGAATGATAAGCAAGGTTATTTTCCATGAAAATTTCACTTTGGCTCTCATAGTCTATCCTTATAGCTCCCTGTACTAACCCCATACTTGAACACAATCTCTACAACCAGTGTTGGGTCCCTATAATACTAGTGATTACCCCATTAATATGGTAGTTGTACCCCTTATTAATATTGTTGTGTCCCTATTTCCCCCATATTGTTATTACTGTGCCCCATAGAATCCCTCTATTGTTATTTTTGTGGCTTTATATTATTATTGTTAGGTCGGCTGGGTTATATTGTGACTCCTTAGACTCCTATATATAGAAAGGAGGTTTTGTCATTTGAATCATCGAAGAATTGTTCATTTATGAATGTAAAGGAGGTTTCCCGCCTCGAAGAGACTGAATTATAAGGCGCTGATCTATCTTTTCTATCTTTTCTTGAGCTGGTTTCATAACATTTGATATCAGAGCTTTTGATTCTAGGGTTTCGCTGCTCCAAACAGGTCATCATGGAATTTTCACTATAACGTTTTTTCTGTTATGTTTCAGAAGTTTCAAACAAAACCCATTTGAGATGAAATCGCTCTGAATCTTGGGTCCGAATTTCAGATCTTTTCACACTATAGTTGCAGAGATATGATCTGAGGAAGTTGGTCTTTTTGCAGACCTTTGAATTACATTCCAAACAGGTGACCTGGGGAAAATCGTCATAAATTTCTCTCTGGGGATCGGATTGAAATTTCATAAGAAGGTACAGAAAGAGGACGGACTGTGGTTTCTTGTATGCATTTTGTAGATCCAAAGGTCAAAACAGTGACTTGTGACACGATGTACAAATTCTCTCTACTGAACTAGTCTATAATCATGTCACTGTGGGAAATTTCACATAACTCTTCCTTGGAGAATCCAATTTGTATCAGAATTGTGACATTGGAAAGAGGACACAGGGGGCTACTACAGGTCTCACATTCAAAACTAGATGATCGGAAAGTACATAGATACATCAGAAGCAATATTGAGCTCCTACAAAGTGAAAAAAGGTCTGTAGATTTTCTTAAATTTTTGCTTAAGCTTGGTTTGAAAATTTATTTTGAAGGAATTCAAAGGGCATAGTAGAGCATTATTATCGGTAACTGAT
>APFE030979848.1:0-19261 GCA_000404065.3 Pinus taeda
CACGCTTGTGTTTGTGTTGTTCTCTTTGTGTGCAGGTGTCCATTCACGTGGATAGTGGAGGATCGTGACCGGCCGAGGCAAAGGAACGTGGGCGACGTCTCTTCTACAAACTAAAGCGTTGGATCTCAAGTAGGTCTTCATCGCCTACCTTTTATTTGCAATTAGGAACTTGCGTGATAGCATTGTTTGATTGTTGCTAGACCCGTTGTGGGCTAGTAGAGATCGCCTCTATCCGTAGAGGGGATTTACCTCTCCAACAAGTAGCATCTTCATCTTCCAATATCATCATAGACTCTAGTCTTAAAATTTCTTTTGTCAATATGATTTCAGTGTCCTCTCTCCACTAGAGTTTCTTTGGCTTCTTTATTTTCTTCTTGAGGGTAAGGGTTTGAAAAAACCCTACCTCTTCTTTCTTTTCTCTTTGGACAAATATTTTTTTCTTCTAATGCCTCAATAAAATAATTTATTACTAAACAAGGTTCTCAATTGTCACTTCTTAATTTTTTTTTCCTCAACAAGAATTTTAATTAACCCAAACTAATATAAGGCTTTGTCAAGATTCCTAGAATTCTTCTAGATATTAAATGCCATTATTTTAGGGCTACTGATCAACTAGTAGGCTAAAATTATCTCCTTCCCCTTTACAAAATGCATCAAAATCCTAATATGGTAGAAAATAATAGTTTCATAACTACCTTCATAACTAATAAATTTGTAGAGAATGAACAATCGCTCCTTTGACATTGTTACACTATATAGAAGGTATCCTCTAATTCTATCTCGGAATTTGTGAACACCATTAAATGAATTAGAGCTTACAAAGGAGAAAACTATGCAACACAAAATCAATGAACTTTTTTACATAATGTGATTCATTGGACGATATCACTAGCCTTAAATCTCTCAGTATGGCTCCCATTGCTTACAAATTAATCCTCTAGCTAATCCTAAATTGGAATAACCCTATATGAACTATTAGGAATATTTGATTTATTTAATTCTCTATGTAAATGGATTTACTTTGAGTTTGTGGACATTAAATAGGTCTTATATCCATTATCAATTTTACAAGCATATAAGGAAGCCCATTAGAGGAGTAATGTAGTCTACCTACTCCATTAACGATAATATATGCATCAATAAAACATCGAGCCATCATCCTTAATTCCATTGCATGAGAGATATAATATTGTGACCTTATTATCGCTCTTAAATCGTTTCCTGATGTAAATATGGCATTCATAGGTTTTAGTTGAGCTTCCAGTTTTAGTTGGGTGACCAATTTGGTGAAATTCACTTATTATGGCTTCAATGCTAGAAACGATTACTAAGACATTCAAGCACCATTTTTAATAGTTCTTATAGTGCTTTTGTTAATTCCCAAAGGCTTGAGGACAAGGCATAAGGCCTAAATCACGAACTCAATGTTAAACACTTGTAATACTTTATTAGGCCCAAAGGCCCCAATACTGTTAACCTTAGAAGCCTTCACAAAACTAGGCCCTTGGTGCACTCGTTGTAAATTGACAAAAATAGTTTATCTACAGGGATGTTTTTTTTGCATGGTCCATTTATTAGCCATACCTATCATAGAACATTGCATACTTATTTATAGTTTTACATTAGGCTCAACTCAAACGAACAACCTACTTTTACCATGGGCAATTCCTAATGTTATGGGTAAAAATCCAAAAAAACTATGCAAAAGTATTTCATGTTTAGTGGTTTCTCTTTAGTTGACATTAATGTGCCCGATATCCATTTAAGCCTGGTCCTCAAGATAGAAATTGTGGAAATCGTGGGTTCATGTCATTTCTCCAACAAAGATTGCTGGAAATATTATTTTAATTAATGTGAAAGATATGGGAATACTATAGATGTTGAAGATAAAGATTTTAAAATGAAGATTGTTGGAAATATTGATGTTGGGCTTTTGATGCCTAGATTGGATATCTTATCTTTGAATTCATCTTTACTCTAAATACCTAGTTTAAATGGGAGCATAGGATAATGGTTCAAATGATTATTCTTGGACATTTCCAATGGTATATGTTGATATATGTTGCTCGTGCTAACTCCAACACAATGAGGACCTACGAAATAAGATTATGTCAAGTTGACTAAGCCATGTAGTATGAGTTAGCTCACCCAATTTTACAACTAGGGGTGACTTGAGTATAATTGAAAAACATCTAAGCTCAAAGAGATTCAAAGTGTACAAAAGAACCTAGGGAATACTATTGACATTTTAAAAGTAGAGCAAAAATTTGGTTTAGGAAGTGAATGAGTCATTTTTCCATTTTGTGATGTTTTAGACAATGAAAATTTGAGGAGATAAAAGTAAGATATTCATGTTACATGAGGTAAAACTTTTATCCATTGATTTTCTATACTTTCCAATATATGCCCAATGGAAGCTTTCCTAACTCATTGGTCCATTATACCTTTTGATATATGTCCTATTTATGCAGATGACAAGCTTTAGAATATTATTAGAAAAAATTGGTACATGGTGCGAGGTAAAAAAGGGACATTATGTATGGAAAAGTGAGTGTTTAATTTGAGAATGGTCAATCTCTCTTTTATCTCTCTCATCCGAAGCCCAAAATCAATAAGTAATATCTTGTACAACATTAATGATTGGAGATACATTTTTAAGGCATAGTTAAGATTCTTTAGAAATTTATGGAGAAGGTATCACAATTCTAGTTATAATTAGATCTATGAATTAGGGATTTGTCTCTAGCAACCAAATTATCATACATCTTTGCATTTGCTAAGAGATAAAGTGAACAATCTATATTCTCAATTAGGGTAGCATACTTTGTGATCTTCATGAGTAATTTATTTTAAATTTGTGGTTTTATAGATCTTGGAAAGATCTTAATCATAAACTTCTTAGACTAAATAGAAAGCAATGATCCAATCATAAAATATTTGCATGTTAGTAGAACCCTATAAGCCAAGTAGGATTTCTTAAGATACTCTATAATGTTTTGATAGAATTCTCACCATTAGTGTCCATTGCAATTTCATTTTTTAAGTAAAATATTCAAGAAACATTACTTCCACTATTAAGGATAATATGATATGTTCAAGATATAAATCCAAGAGGTAGTGTTTATGCACTATATTTATCTAGTAAATAAATCCCTAACATGTATATAAGCATGGTATTTATGTTTCTCATAGCGTGTTTTTAATTGGGGAGTTAGCAAAAAATTATTTTCCATCATTCCCAAGGTAGCTTCATCTACATTATCATCATCATCATATTCTAGTATGAGAGAAATCAGCAAAATTTCTTCTCTAGAAGGATTTGGAAAAGAAAAAGCTTGGAAAGGAAAGATAATTTCAAGAAGAGGGACTCCTTTTCGGAGGCAATGAGGCAATATGTGTTTAACTTGAATTTTTTTTATGGCTTTAAATATTGTGATGAAGTATTTTCATTGTCCAAGTGTGCAACATTCTTATATAGTATTGACATCTGATAAATAAATGTGGTAGTTATAGGAAAAGTAATTCAAGAATAATCAATGGACATCATGGCTTGCTAATAAGGATTATCAATTTTGGCACATAGAGAGACACAATCCTAGGTGGGAATTCAATCACAAGCATCCTAGAATTTTCCAAACGTTACATTGAAAATCTTGTATGGTGTTTCACTAGTAACGTAGGTTGTGAAAATATATAGTTCATGGTGAATTAGGCTCTCATCTTTAGGGTTGTGAGAAATGGTTTTTAGAAGGAACAACATATTTCTTTGGAAGCCATAGGAAATGTTATTAATCCTACAACTAATTCAAAATGTAAAATGAAAGTAGAAAAACAAGCATATGTGAATATTTTACAACTTTGGGGTAGTGGATAATGCTTGATATTTGAAATGGGGCTCCAAATTTTGGCAGGTTCTATGCTTGTAAATTTTAATGTAATTCCATGAATGATAACTTTCTAGATGATATTTTCAAGCCATGAACTTGAACTTCCATTGGACATAAGTAGTTGGGATTAATACTCCCTTGTCATTTAGATAAATTTCCCTTTTTTATTTATTTTGGTTGAAAATCAAGTCATCACTAATTACGCTGTAAGGCGTTTCCATTTGAAATGAATGACCCCAGCCGCCTCCGTGTCTTATTGTTGACCATAGATTTGTGGTGTTAGACGATCGAATGAATCGTGGTCGTTGATCCCACTGATCCAGAACTGAATGAGAAAGGGGACGGACGCACAGTATTCGCATGGAGACAAACGGACGGAAGCGGACGGACGGAGACAAACCGTCGTGGGAGACAAACTGCCCTGGCAAATTCGCATTGGAAAGGTCTCACGATCTTAAATTCACGGCTTTGGAAGATGGTGGGGACTCCTCTTTATTTTCTGTTACCATGTCAATGTTTCGAATTTCCCCTACCAGTGGTTAATGGTCCCTGAAATCTTCTAAACAAAACTAGATTTATACGCCCCCTGGTTTGTGTTTTTTTTAGGCTGGTAATGGCGACCCTCTATTGAATTGATTACTGTTGCTAATTAGTATGCCCACGACATGGTCGCTTTATTTTACCCTGCAACTATTTCGTTGTTTCTTTTCATTTCATTCGAGCATTTTTAAAGACCCAGTGTTGCCTTTAGTTGTATACTGGGCAGTGTATAGTAACCTTCCGTATTTCTAAATTATCTTGGTATGACATCAGACCACCTGCTGATTAATCATTGTAGATAGCAGTGATACGCTTGTTAATTCGATGGTTTCCCATGTTTGTATACCTCTTATAAGTTTTCAGTATTACCTCTGCGCTATGTAATGAGATTACTCTGTTTTTCTATATACTGATTTCAGTTGTTAATATTAAAGTCTCTGCTCTGTTCTTAGTATTGTTTTAAGTTTATTTGATAGATTTTTAAGTTTATTTGATAGATATATATATAGATGCATGTAAATACGCCACCTGGTTTGTGTTCTTTTTAGGCTAGTAATGGCGACCCTCTATTGAATGGCTGAGTTGGCTGGTGATGGTGATGGGGAGAAGGGGAAGTAGAATCTGCTATATAATAGGGAGATTTTAAATACCTATATCATTATTTTGATGTGGGGGATTTCATATTTTTTCGCAATTGTGAGGAGTTTGCTGCAATTTGATTTATTACCAGAATACTAGTATTGTTTTGAAAATCGCCCCTTCAATAGATTCTTGTGAAATTGTGTTTACTATCTGCAACAATTATTGGTTAAAAATTATGTGAGAACTGAAGTGAGTCAATTTCACAATTGCTCCACTATATAGCTAACTATCTCACAGAGGGCTTTTGAATTTCATCAAACCCAATTGCTACATTCCTGTTGGTGTTTGAATTGGATCAAACCCAGTTCTTAAGAAAAGTGTCAACAGATCTAGTTTGTCTGAATGGCATCCAGTAGAAGTTGCATGATAGTAGATTTAATCCCCATTTTGTAGGTACCTATCAATGGTCAGATCTGTCACACAAATGTTTATATTTATGGTCAGATCTGTCACATATATGTTATATTTTCTGCTTTAGATTAGCGATTATAGATTTTATAGATGAAAGGTGGTTTCAAAGGTGGGTGATTATGGTTTTTTTTTTTTTATTCTTATAATATACATGTAAAATTATACACTTGTATATCCCTGTCTTCTGATTATACAAGATCATATAATAAAATTATGTAAGATTTGTAATTTGTAATTCTATTTTCTTATTGTTGGTCTGCATTGATTTTTTTGGCACATCAAAATTTATGAACTTTTATGTATCTAAAGTAGTTGCTCTGTATCTCTAAACTATACCATGACATCAAAGATGAAACTAGACCATGCAATCAAAGATGAATATGATTGTAGGTTGAGAACTGATGCAGGGGAAGATTTTTGGGTCACATTGGAGGGCATGAAAAAATCACATTAAAGTTTATGAATTCTTCTGTTACTAAAGTAAGGTGGTTCCAGTGGTGGGTGATTATGGTTTTTTTCTAATTTCTTCTTATAATATATTAATCACCTCACTCCTATTGACTTATGTACATGTAAATTTATATTCTCTTATATATCCCCGCCTTTTGATTATACAAGATTATATAATATGTTTATGTAACATTTTGTAATTTGTAATTCTATTTTCTTCTCGTTGGTCTGCATTGATTTTTTTGGCACCCCAAAGTTTACGAACTTTTCTGTTACTAAATTAGTTGCTCTTTTCTCTAAGCTATACCATGACATCAAAGATGAAATTAGACCCTGCAATCAAAGATGAATATGATTGTAGGTTGAGTACTGATGCAGGGAAAGATTTTTTGGTCAAATTGGATGGCGTGAAAAAATCACATCAGAATTTATGAGCCTCTTTTGATACTAAAGTAGCTGCTCTGTTTCTCTAAACTTGACCATGACATCAAAGCTGAATATGGTTGTACGTTGAGTATTGATGTAGGGAAAGATTTTTGGGTCACAATGGAGGACATGGGTTTTGAGAATGAAAATGTAATAACAGATTATTAATATGTAACAATTTTGAGGTTGATTCTATTTAAACTCAGTCCAGTTGAAAAAATAAAAAGTAAATTTGTAAATAGAATAAACTACTTGATAAACAATTATTATTTATTTTTTAATTTTTATTAAATTTTAAAATATTTCAAAAGCATTCAAAATAGTCTGATTATGTGGCTATACAAATAAATTTAGTGACTAGTCTATTAATTTTTTTTATATAATTTTAGATTATACTATCTTAACATTTAAAATTTATATTTGTAATACTGAAAACTTTTACTATCTTTTTATACAATCTGAACACTTGAAACTCACAATTCTTTTTAAAAAAATAAAAATTCTATTCCTCTTCCCCGAACAGATTCTGATAAAAAGAACTCTGGTTTGACCTCCCAGGGAGAGATCACACCAGACAGAAAATTCCATATCGTTGGCTGTTTATACTATGCTATCCATGGATTTGATCTTGTACTTGTGCCAATTCTTAGGAGGGGCAGGAGGAGGATAAAATGTTTACTGTGAACTCACGTAGGACCCAGATTTTGTAACAAGGAAGTAGGGCAGCCCGAAGGATTACATAGGCCATAGTGTGTGAGTTGTATGCTCCGCTGGTCTGAAATCAACTCCCCTCTCTGCCTACTTGTCATCTTGTAAGTCACACTTAGATGATTGCAACAATTTCAGCCGTTGATTCAAAGGGGTTGCCCAAACGGTTTAAGAGCATAACACAACCTCAATTAAGTTCAATGGACAATTATGGAATATATATTAAAATTGCAATTTTTTTGGTTATTGAAATTATAGTTTAAAATATATAAATGAATTTAGTATATTAATTTTTTTTAGGATATTTAAATTATATAAATTAAACCATTTATATAGTTTGAATAATATTTTATTAAATTTTAAGTGAAGTTTATAAAAAATATTATAGAAACTATATTATAATAAAAACAAGTGCTAGGAGTACCTATCTCTTTGTTTAAATATAGTTGATTGGAGTATGCTTCTTGGTTTAAATATAGTTAATTAGAGTCTTAACTATATTTAAAATAGTGAGTTGATCAATTAAAGTCTTCATACAAAAATAGAAACGAAAGTGAAAATGTACAATGTTTCGTTCGAGTTGATATGGAGAAACTTTGTTTCAAGTGAACGAGATGTTAATTCCAAGAAACTTGAAACTTGTTTGCATAACCATTTGTCTCCTACAAAATTCATGGGCATGGGCATTGTATCTCGTCCCTGCACAATGGTAGAATTAGTTTGGACCCATACCCCAACCTCTGCACCCTGGAATTTGAATCCCCTAAAATTAAATGAAGAGCTTCAGTGCATTGCATTGGATTTGCTCCTAGTGTTCACCTTGGCTAGAGCTTCAAATCTACATCAGATTCTACAGACATTAATGAGGAAGAAAAAGAAACTTCTTGAATTCAATTTCTTGTAATAAGACTAATTTATTGAATTCTTGATATACTAAAAAAATGCTCATGAGATCCTAAATATTAATAACCATATATCAATAAAGTTTTTTTCATAAAATTAGGAAAGAAACGCTCACAAGATTTTAAAAATTAATTTTCTATTAATTTATTTATATTCATGGAAATAGAAGTTTTATTAGAGAAAAAATAATTCATGAAAATGGAAATAATAAAAAAAGACAAAAAAAGTTAAATAAAAAGGAAATAAAACTAAAACCAAAACAATTAGTAATTAATAGAAAAATGGAAGGTACAACCTGAAGCCAACTAATCACCTTACAAATAAATAATTTTAAATAATAATTAAAAAACAAAAATTGAATTTCAATGTTAAACTATAGATAAAGACAAATTAATGCGCATTCAAACACACAACCAAATGTGTAATACCATGCTTGGGGCATGTATAAAAATAAAGTGTATATTAAAAACAAATACTCCTTATAATTACATAAATAAATGTGTCTATTTTAGAATAAAGTTTCTAGAATTTAATTTAATTATCAATAATTAATAAGTAGATGCTGAGGATTTAACCCCTACTGAATATCTATGAAATGTTTTTAATAATAATTATGGATAAATATTAGAAGTGCTCCCTAAATTTATATGCTAGAAAGCTTAGCTTGCTAGAAATATTGCAATCTTTAATAACAAGCTTACTCCTCAAAGCACTAGAAGTCATTATCATTGTGTGCCAAATTTGAAGTCCCAAAGTAGAATTATCACTGCCCAATGAAAGAGTTGGATCAACTACCCATAAATTACTAGTTGTTATCAACAAAATATGAGAGATGTTGGAAGCTTAGAATGATAGATGTGGATTTCAAAACTTAGAAGAATAGTAGACAAGGATGGATTCTCTATTTTGATGGGGCATCCAAAAGAAACTCAAGGGGGGAGGGGCTCTTTATGACCCTGAGGATGAAAAAGGGTTTAGGTACTCATGGGGACTTATTCATATGACAAATAATCTAGTAGAGATGGATGATCTTTATCATGGTATCTTGATTGCCAACGAAAAGTAAGTGAAATAATGTCATGTATTACAAGACCATAACAAAAAGGCTCTTTATGACCCCGAGGATGACAAAGGGTTTGGGTACTCACGCTGACTTGGTCATATGGCAAATAATCAAGTAGATATGGATGATCTTTATCATGATATCTTGACTGCCAATGAAAAGTAGGTTAAATAATGTCATGTATTACAAGACCATGACATTATTTAGACTTTCTGTTTTTTAACCTCTTTTGAATGGTTTGTAAATATATTTTAATGATCTTCACTTATCTTTTAATGATGTGATTCCTTTTTCAATGCACTGGCTATTGACGGTTTTGACTTTGGCTTTGGTTTTGACTTTGGCTTGAGTCTCCAACATTATGATCTCAGTCATTTTTTTAGATCCTACAGTCTCTCATCGTTTTTCAATATTTCTGTTTCCTGATCATATATCTTTATATTTCTGATTGTGGTGCACAGCATTCCCCTGGAGGGAGTATTCATGGAAGGAAGCCTACCCCTGACTTCCTACAATGTTGTCCTTCCAGACCAGAACTACTGTGGGGAGATAAAAGTTGGCCTCACATTCACTATTAAGGTAGATTCTATATATGTAGAGGCTCTTTATATCAGAAACATTTTTTTGAATGGTAATAGGATGGATTCATATTAGCTTTGGATATTGACCAGAGGGAGTATTCATGGAAGGAAGCCTACCCCCGACTTCCTACAATGTTGTCCTTCCAGACCAGAACTACTGTGGGGAGATAAAAGTTGGCCTCACATTCACTATTAAGGTAGATTCTATATATGTAGAGGCTCTTTATATCAGAAACATTTTTTTGAATGGTAATAGGATGGATTCATATTAGCTTTGGATATTGACCAATCACTGTAAATTTCATTTTCAAATTTTGTTTTACAGATGTAAGAAGATAATTTCAATAAAAAGTTTAAACTTATTCCTTCTAGATCTTTTAAAGTTAAATATCTTTTTAGAATTTAATGGATTTAAGGATATAAAGGATGTATTGTAGATTTTGAGAATATTCAAGATATATGAATAATAGAATTTGAAAATCTTAGGGAGCAATACAAAGTTTAAACTTTAAAGTTAAATACTTTTCTAGAATTTCATGGATCCATGAATATGGTAGCTTTTGAGTATATTCAAGATCCATGAATATTGTAGAATATGAGAATCTTAGAGAGATTACAAATAAGATTAAGGTGAAACAGGTCAAAGAATCTTAGAGAGATTACAAATAAGATTAAGGTGAAACAGGTCAAACAAATTGACCAGGCACATTCTATCATATACTCAAATTCTAAAATATTCCCAGAATTTATTATCAAATTAATTTCGATTCCATAACCCTAACATGTAATTGTGTTTTTCATATAAATTCCCATCAAATTACTTCAATCCTATGAACTTAAATATGTTTTTTCATATTATGGTGATTGGAAATTGCAGGAAGAAGAAGATTGTTGTGAGGAAGCAGCAACGGAGGAGGTCGGAGGGTGGAAAGAAAGATCCTACTGACCATTCCTTTCAATTGTTATGTTCAGTAGGTCACATAACATAGAAAACCTTCAAAAAATCGAATGTACTGTCGCATCAAACGCAAGAAATTCTGAAATAGTGTTTATTGGGAGTAGATCATTCTGAAATAATGTTTATTGTGAATATATCTGCATCTTTCCTCGCCTATGACTCTCTTTTAGTGTCGCATCTAACACATAAATTATGAAATAGTGTATCCATATCGTTCCTGGACTATGACTCTTTTTGTATGGTTTGATGTTTATCTTTTCTACCAATCATTGAAACTCTTCATGGAAACATTGTGATTTCTCTTGTGTTTTCTCTAGAGACTATACAGAATGGATTTCCGCACTTTATGCCTTACGGCGTTTTCTTTGCAACATCTGGTGCAAATGCTAGTTACTTTTCCAACCATTGTATAAGGATTGCAAGAAACCTCATTGGGATTTATGTTAGGGTCGAACCCTAACCCCTTTATTTATGTAATAGGGTCGAGTCATAGTTATAGTTAGTCAAAGAGTCAATAAAGCTTGTATTAATAATTGATGATGATGATGATGATGATGATGATGGTTAACGTCCACTGAGACCAAACATTGGTCTATCGGACCTAAAGAAACAAATTATTTATTTTGATTTAAGATTTTATTCCTATTCTCAAAAAGCTTGGAGAGAAGCCTCCCAAGCTCACTATAATTTTGACATTGTAAAAGGCTAGGAAGGTCAGTATTGTAACAAAGATTGTGAAACTGAGATCTAATGTGGTTGTACGTGGGAAACTCTAAGAGGAAGTGGTTTTCATCCTCGATGTTCCTATTCTCACATATATGGCAGATCCTTTCCATCCATGGCGTTTTAGGAACTGCCCAACGACGTGTTTCACTATGGAGCTCATGAGAATTCGTTCTAATCTTTGCTATATTAATGAGAGGTTCCTAGATACAACCTTTGGAATAGATTAAAAGAGCTAAAGGTTCCTCTCGAGTTAAGAGCTGCCGCTATAAGGTTATATGAGAATGTAATTGCCAAGCTAAAGAGCAATGAGGGGTGGTCGAAAGATATTAAGTGTAACATCGGAGTTAAACAAGGTTGCCCTCTCTCCCCTACCCTGTTTGGCATTTACATCGATAAGCTCGAAGGCTATTTAGAGGAAGCAGGATGTGATGGCACGATCTTAGCTGGGATAGTCGTCATCCTTCTTCTTTATGCTGATGATATTGTTCTTTTGGCAAGGTGCCCGTCTGATCTTGATAAGCAACTCAGGTTTCTTAAGGATTTCTGCTCTACCATGGGTATGACGGTTAACACTGATAAAACAAAAGTTATGATTATCAAATCTAAGAAGGACACTTACGCTAATTTTATGTATGACAATAATAACTTGGAGGAAGTGTATTCTTACAAGTACCTAGGAATTGATATTCATCACAAGCTCAACTGGAACCATAGCATTGATGTTCGTACGAATAGACTTGTTTTGCTTGGGTTGGCTTCCCTGTTGCTGGTTGTTGGTGTTAGGCTGGTTCCCCTAGGATTCACTAGGTTGATTACCTTGATTACCCTGGTTACCCTTGTTACCGTTGTTACCCTTCCCGTTATTATTTTTCTTCAAATTTTGGGGATTGGTTGCACTCTGCTGTGTAATCACCTGACCCTAAGGGAAGTTGCAGTGTTAATGCTTGAGGGGCTGGAGTGCTCGACTATTCATAAGGAGGAGCAATGGTTTGGTAGATAGGTTGGGGCCCTGAAAACATGTTGCTAGCAGGAGGGGCATAACTGTTGGAGGAACTGGTGCCTCCCTGTGGATGGCTGTAACTTTGCTGAGTATATGGGGAAGGATGTGAAACGATTCCAATGATACCATCGACAATGTGAGACTCCCCTGGTGCATTGGAACCTCCAGGATGGGGAAGGTTTGGAATGATGGTATAGACAGAACCGGATTGCACATAAATCAGGTCATATCTCAGAGCAGTTTGGAGAGCTTCTTCCTTAGTCTGAGGAAAATGGGATGCGACATCTTTTCCAATGGGTGCTAAAAGGCTCCTGAGAAACCAATGTAGATAGACACGGTCTTCGAAGTGTGGGGTACGACATGTGCTCCTCCTTCTATGCCACTCTTGAACATGGTCGGAAATGCGAGTGGTAGAGGACTAACGAAATGAGGTCAATATCTTTTTACCAGTGTCGTATTGGAGAGGTAGCTAAAAATATGAGAGGAACAATTTAGCAAGCGTCATGAAAATGGAATGAAATGTGGTGGGATAATATACATACCATTTTGTAGCGTCTCTAGTGAGTGTGCATTGGAACAGCCAAAAACGAATGAAGTCATCGGTAATGGAGTTGGATGAACACCACATGTGGAGGGAGCGAACATGATCGGTAGGATCCTCTCTAGAATTACCCTCAAACTTTGGGATATTTGAGGGAAGCTTAGTCGGCATAGCATGCCAACCAGCATCATGGTGTATTGGGTCATTTATCAACTGGCTAAAATCCAGGAGACTTAAGCAAGCCATGAAAGGGAGTATGGGAGTTTTCTAAACGGTTCATGAGATTGCTCCTCTAGATGTGATCACTAGGGTAGAACTAGAGCCAACACTAGGTTGGGTTCGTACACCAGCTGTGGGTCCAAACATGGTGACAATATGTGGTGAAGGAGGCTCGGAATCAGATGAACTAGGAGAAGAGTCGGTATGGGGACTCAGAGGGCTATGAACTCGAACCCAGTGGGGAGGAGTAATATGCTCGAGTGGGAAATGGGGATGAAGCTGTAAGAGTCTCTGTGACAAACGCCTTGGTGGCACAATGGTGGTAGGACACATGTGACATGAAAATGGTGAAGGGAGATCAACAATATGACTTTGTCTCGATGAGGGGAGATAAATTTATTATGTTGGTCTTGGCTTGGGGGTGTAAACCAACCAACCTTCGCTTAAGGTGTGCTTGTGTGCGCAAGTGTATTTATTGATTAAGCCCAGATCATGTTTTTAAAAAAGAAAAAATATTGTGCAAAATAAACTAAAATTAACAACAGTAAATGAACAGCAAAACTATTAACTAAACCCCACCCAAACTAAATTTGCAAACGCTGTGCTGGTTGGTGGTGAAATCGACTGAAAACATACTAAAAAGTTCAAGGGATCTAAGTGTCGGTGTGACTGGGATGAAATGACACTAGGCTACTAGAAAGTGGTGCAGTAACAACAAAAAACCAAAGAGGAAGATCGCTACAAAAAGATAGGGAGATGGGTGTAAATCCTAGGGCAACCGATGGGACCCTAAGGCCAATGAGAAAACAAGGTTTAATATGGAACCATGGATGGAAACAACCTATCTTTGGAGATCTGAAAGAAAAGGGTACATATCTGGAAAATAAGGCTAAAAGTGTTGGAGAAACTCGGACTTCTTACTCATCTAAACTTCTCCTATAAAGGTGGAAGCGTACTAGAAGCCCTAAGGGGATAAATTCCACTTTGACGAGTAAATCAGAGTATATCAAGGCCTAAGCAGGATGAGGCAGAGGTCAAAAAACCCAACACATAGCTCTCGACAAAACCTAGAAATAGATCTGATAAAAGCTCGGAAATTCTAAAATCATAGGTACTAACCTATTTTTTGGGGGGATCACAGTCTTTGGTGTGAAATATGCACTCTAGAATCGAGATCGCACTTTTTGGGCTAAAAAGTGTGATTTCTTATCCTTGATTCCTGGTCGAAAAACCTTAGAAAAACTACTGTCTCTGGCGCAGCTCATTCTTGTGACCTGCGAAAAAGACCAGAAAACTTGCAGAAGTTAGAAATTTGACATATGTAGGGTTAGAAAGCTAGTAAATAACATTAAGAGTTTGAACAAATAAGAAACCCTAACCTGAAAACTGAAGGTCACCCAAGTTTCTAGATCTGAAGTAAAAAACCAATGGAGTTGCCAATTGTGTTGTAGTGTTTTCATCTCAAAGATGTATGAAAAGAACCCACTTAAGACTGCGGATGACAAACAATCTGAACAATAAAAATGGCTACTAAACATTATAGATTTGCAGTAAATGATAGAAACAAAACATAGCAAAGTCCTGACCTATGACACAATCATAGTTAAACAACAAAAAGAAACAGTAATAACTCCAATCATCCAATGGAAACCAGATATACAAAGAATATATTTTATTATAACACCTGTGAAGGGAACAAATAAATTTTACCAGTCCCCCTCTATGGGATGGATTCTTGTCTATCCTAAAATGTCTTCAGCTTGTGTAGAGTCTCTCTCCTCTATAATGTAAAAACCCAACAAATAAAATGTTTGAGCTTAATGGGAACTCAAATGGCAGAGAAATGGTGTACGACAATGAAAATAATAAGAGTTACAGCAATGAGTGCAACAACAAAAATAATCGAAAGTGAATAATGAATGGAAAACCCCTCTATTTATAACAAAATATTGAGTTATCCTCGAATAATGAGCAATAATAAAATATTGTTAACCCCATTCTTGGAATAACCACTTGGAATATTTATTATATTTGGTTAGGAGGGAAAACGTATTTAAACTTTTATTTAGAAATAATTAATAAATAAATGATTTATTTATCATCTCAAGAAATTGGTTGAGGAATAATAAATAAATAATGATTTATTTAATTATTCCTAAGGGATTTAGTCAAATTTGACAAGGAATAATAATTAATTAGTGATTAATTAATTATTACTAAAGAAAAATGAGATCATTAATAATTTATCTTTTGATTTTTCATAATTGGGTCAAATATGACAAGGAATAATAATTTAACAATGGTTTAATTAATTATTCCTAGAATAAAATAAAATAAATAGATTTAAATATTCTTCATGGGTTTAATTATAAATTACTTAACAAAGGTGGTTTATTAAGTAATTTCTCACAATGAAAGCAATTTTACTATGGTAAAAATGACTTTACATGGTGTACTTTGATCCATCTAGTAAATTAGGCTAGATGATCATTTTTTGGTGATGAGTTAAACAGGGAGAGAGGGCAGAATATTTTTTCTTTAGCAAGTGAATCTGAGGGCCATTGAGGATAGAACCAACAGCCATAGACATAGATTGCATCAAAACACTCTGTCGACATTACTGAGCCGTGGATCAGGTCAACAATGGTCTGATCCACCGTTTCACCTTCCGGGAGGCACCTCACCATGAAAGGGAGTATTCAAATCACTAGAACAAGGAGGTCGGCCGAAAATTGCGCAGACCCATCGAATCAATCGCATGGGACTATGCCATTGACAGAAGGGAATTCGAGGCACTCATAACCAAATAGTCGCATTGCTGATCTGAAGAGTGATGTTTCTCAGTAGTAGTCGAGGTCGCGAGGAGGGTAATTTTGTGTGTTAAAATTAATACCGAGCCATCTAATGAGTAGAGGTGTTAGATTGGTTTCAGCCTCTGATTCATTTCAATGGAAGGCGAAAGGGAGTATGAGTGTTGCATGCTGAATAGTTGATATAGTCTGAGCATTGGTCGCATTGCCAAAACACTATCACAACAACTGTCTGAGCAGAGAAAGGAGTTGAGCGTCCCCATATCTGTTCTAGGCGAAAGGAAGTGGACATAGCCTCGGCATTGCACTATCATCACAACCCTCTAAGCACAGGAAGGAGCCGAGCAAGTTTCATAGGATTCAATTCTGGCATTGACCATCGATTCATTATGGGAGCCAAAGTTGTCATCACTCTTAATAGCATAGACAATATTATTTTTACCGTAGTGTCGGTCAAGGAGCCAACCATGGTCCTCTTTAGGTGCATGCCAAAGTATTTGTTTTATTACATTAGATAAATTGATATCGCTACATCAAGATCACTCACACATTAGTCATAGGGGCAAATACACCGTGTTTTTGCGGAATCGAGTAAATTATATTGCATCAAAAGATTTCGTGGTGAGTCACCATAATTAAATAAAGAATGCTATGTCTTTTTTCATTATATAGTATGTTGCATTATGTGGTTGGATTGGTGTAGAGGTTTATCATTGTCGAATATAGTCTTATGCCTATAGATTTGAAACTTCTAACATCAAATTCAATGCCACACATGATCCATTGATCACTCGCAAGGGAATAATTATTGGGTCCACAAGCTCTTGATTAGTGTATGAAGATCTAAGTCTTTACCTGAAAAATTATTCTCTTTCCATCTAGACAAATATTCCGCTCAAAAATCTGAGTGTGGAAGCATGAAAGATGGCGGGTTATGGACTAAACCATGTTTATATTTTTGAAAATTTTGATTGGTTTTAGCATTTGACAAGGGGTTTTTCAAATTTTGGAGTTTGATGATAGAAAGGAGATTTTGTGTTTAAAAAAAAAAAGGGGGAATAGGAAAGGAAGGAGGTGGTACAATCATCTTACTATTAATAATCAAGTTTGTATTTACCTTATCTTGGGGCAAAATCCATTGAAGAATTAGTGTATTCATGCTTTGGTATGAGGGGAGATGGGACTTTCCCTAGAAAACACTCATAAAATCTTTGGACAAACTACTAGATAAAATAAAAAAAGCATGGGGCCTTTTCTTAGCAATACCACTTTATAATAGAATAGCAAGTCTTTCTCAAAAATTGCCAATGCCATTATGCAACAAAAATGCCCATGGGAAGTGAAGGAAGGACAAGGAAGAGGAGCTAAGTTCTTCGCACTTGGATCTTAATTGCAACGAACAAAGTCAACCATAGACCTTCAGAAATTGGAGGAATTAGACACATGGCTCTTAGAGGTGGGGCAACCAAAATGGAGGAAACTTACTTGGAATCTCAACCCATCTATGCTTGCATTAATACAACCCAAACTCTCAGAGCATCCTTGTGAAGAGGTCAAGCTCACAATTGCTTCTTGTCTCAGCAAGATCATAGCTTTAACATCCCGAGTATTGTCTTACAATAATGATCCTATGAGGGAGATATTGTAGTTGATAGTGGAAGGCCTTAAAGGGTTGAATAACATCATGCTTCCTACCTTTTAGAACCGATGTAGAAATTTTAATAGTCATGGTAGAATTCAACTTTGGCACATTCATACTCAATTTGGAATGTGATGAGTTGATCTTTTAGTTGCTCCATAACTTTTACACTAGTATTACATCAGCTCATTCAGACCATGTCAAAACAAGCATGCAAAAGATTGTGTCTCTATTATTAGAAGGCCATGCTCACATATGCAAGATATTAAGATGTAAATTGTTGACCATTTGGAGGAAGGACCACAGGGACCCTATGATCTAGTCGAGAAGTTCGTCAGGAAAAACATAAAGTTACTCAAAAGAGTGCTCAGTACGAAGGAGTTGATAAAGATTGATGGAGGAAGCAAGAACAAAATATGCAAATAATGAACTAAGGTTGAGAGGACTTTGCTTTATCTGCAAGGGACCTTGGGCCCTTAACCATTCATGTCCAGGTGATAAGAGGAAACAAGGGCAGATCATGAAGATTCATCCATAATTGGTTTCAACGGTTTTTAGAAGAGAACCTATGAAGGATCCAAGCAGTCAAGTACAAATGGTGAGCAACAACACCATGTTTTTCAGAGAAACTTATAGGACAAGTTGATGATAATCAATCAACTTGACAAAGTAAATCGGGAAAGGAAGGAGGGAATTCCTCCTGATGATGAGGTAGTTGAGTCTATAGATATCCAGGAGAACATCCATAAAGAGTATGGAGACTCAGGTATAGATAACAGTCCACCAATATATCCATGTTTGCCAATCAAAGAGGGTGGACAACTAACCCTCACATGTGAAAAAGGCCAGGAAGAAGACATTCTAGGAGAACCAAATGAGGAGCCAATAATAATAGACTAACATGATGAGCATGATCATGGAGGGTATCATGAAAAATATAGTATGCAGGATAAGCCATTTATGGAGGGTCAAACAAAGGTTCAAGTTAAAGTTGTGGTCATGGGGCATCCGATGCAGTCAAATATAGAGACATTCTGTAGGGCACGAGAATTTATAGTAGAGGAGTTTTGGGAAAGGATCATGCATTTCAAGACAGATCTTATGATGTTGAAGTAGAGAGTCGGGGCAGCTTGAGACACTGTCTTATAGGAGAATAAAAAAATTGAGGACCTCATAGGGGTATGTGTTGAATCAATGACCGAGTTGTCTAGTGTTGAGGAATGACTCAAGTCCCTCACAAGGCAAGAAGAGGAGTACATTTGGGAGTTGCAGAGTAGCCCTCTACAAGAGTACATAGATAAGGCTTGCAGCTCTACCAACCTGCCATTATACATTGGGGATAGCAAGGAAGAGTTATACAAATGGATCATGATGGGTGATCAGGTGGAGCAACATGAGTTGAGCATTAGGCAACATCAGCATGGTAGATTTATTCCATGTGCATGGATTCATGCATTATATACTTCACACGAGATGGATTTACGAGAGATTATGAGTTGGAACTCTATTGATGGGATACTCTTAGCGAAGGGCATATTGCAACTTGGGCACTCAAGCACAAGCAATGATGGAGGGCTGAGGTGGTGTCATAACCAACATGTCCTAGGACTTAGGTGGCATTAGGATCTAAGAGAATCCATTGGGGGTACGATTGACCAAAGGATTTTTTTGGATTCAGGTTTCGAAGGATCCATTCATGATCATTTAGAATGGAGGCATGGAATAACACATTGGGTTGTATGAGATCTTGGTATCAA
>APFE030979848.1:38982-70712 GCA_000404065.3 Pinus taeda
CAAGTGTCGGTAATACCGAGGAGAGAATGAACCGTCGGATCACTACATATCGTGACCGTCGGATTGTAAGTTACAAAATGTACAACGGTAAAGAAACACACTTTACCTAACTCTATACCTAACTCTATACTAGACCAAGTTGAACTTAACTATTTCCTATGTGTCGGAATATCCTAACAAGGAAAAGGACTCTAAATAGATGTGCATATACATGCTATTAAACTAGCAATATTTACAGTAAATAGAACTAATATCTCAACTATTTTCATATTTTATGAACTGTACCTGTATAGGTCTAGCAGTTGCAAGACCAAAAGAGTTATTCTAAAGCTTCAAGCTGTAAAACATTTGACCATCGCGCCATATAAGTTTCCCATTGATCTGAAGGCCTTGACATATTGATGTTGCAAGTAAAACATGCAATGGAGGCCTGCACAAAGCATTAACCAAATATCACAAGTTGCTTTAATCAGGTTGACGCTTATCATAGTAAATACAATTCACATCTAGCAACAATAAAGCCAATTTTTTCCATTTGTTATTTACAAAATGAAATGGAATCGAATATCTAATACCCACCCAGAGCCTACTGCTCACTAATCTCTAGGGACAAGTGCATTGCCTAAACCTATCAAATAACCAAGAAGATCTAGGACAGGAGGTTGAGGTGCTGATATGGGTATTGCTTTTGATTGAACATTGGGACATTTGGCAGGTGAAACATTGATTTTTGTCTCAGTGGAAGATAATTATTCAGATGGAAGGTAACAGTTTACTTGCAAGTTTGGAGGTAACAAGGTACAAGGTACATATGGAAAGACATATGGGAGGTAACCTGTACAAGCATAAAAAGTGCTTAGAAGAATATATGTGTGCTCTGACTTCTCAGCAACATCAAGGAAAGACTTAATTTCAAAAATAAATTCTTTAATGATATCTATACCTATTACTTACCACTTCAGATGGAAGTGTTGAGAGTGACAACTTCCAAAAAACCATATTATTATTAGAAATATTGGAAGAAAACTCCTTGAACTAAGCATAAAATATAATACTTATACTAGAAAAACCTATACAAATGCAAACATCTTAAACAATGATAGATGAACTTAAGCCTTTTCATTGAAATAACTTACCACTTCTCTAGTATCCATTTTAGAATCCAAACTAAATCCCAAAAATTAGAAGACTAGCCATTCTTGAACTTCTTTCCTTCTCATTCTCCAACTCAAAATGGTGAGCCCCATGCTTGTGATCATAGGGCATAATAGAAATGGCATCCAACAATCCAGATGATGCCATCAGCTGCAAATCCTTCTATCCTAAGTATTTATTGTATCTTTTCTGGAGAATATAGAGCTTGTACCATGCATAAGCATGATACAAATGACTTTCTAATATCTAAAATATCTTTGTTAACTTTGAATAGTAGATTGTCGTCATTTGATGTTTAGGAATATTCTTGACCATACACAAGGCCTTGAATATCTTCTATAGAGTGAAAATCTCCCTACATATCATATGCCCTCTGTCATAAGAAATAGTATAAGGCAAAAATATATTAAAAATAAAAATAATTTAGCTCACAGATTCTATAGTAGGTTCATGAAATTTCATTCAACCCAAAGCTTGCTCTGCAATAGGGTATTCTCCAATAATTAATTCCTACAAGATCAAACTATATCAACCTTCCCATCTAGACAAATATAATCCTATATCTAATTCAATAGATACTATTTTAGATTTCTAGCCCCCATTTGATAGTGATACCTTCTTAAAGGTGTGCCAAAAATCTACTCAACATGACATTATAACTATTTACATCATGGGAAATATGGGTAAACTCCCAACCAAAGATAAATGGTTTCTAGAATATGACTTTTCTACACATTTCCCTCAACCCATTTCACATTTCCCTTATCCCATTTCACAATGGCAGCCAACAATCCAGATGATGCTATCATCTACAAATCCTTCTATGCTAAGTATTTATTGTAGTTTTACTAGAGTATATAGAGCTTGTACCATGCATAAGCATGATACAAATGACTTTCTAATATCCAAAATATCTTTGTTAACTTTGAATAGTAGATTGTCATCATTTGAGGTTTAGGAATCTTCTTGACCATACACAAGGCCATGAATATCTTCTATAGAGTGAAAAGCTTCCTACATATCATATACCATCTGTCATAAGAAATAGTATAAGGAAAAAATATCTTAAAAATAAAAAATTTAGCTCACATATACTACAGTAGGTTCATCAAATTTCATTCAACCCAAAGCTTCCTCTGCAATAGGGTATTCTCCAATAATTAATTCCTACAAGCTCAAACTATATCAACCTTCCCATCTAGACAAATATAATCCTATATCTAATTTAATGGATAACATTTTAGATTTCTAGCCCCCATTCGATAATGATACCTTCCTAAAGGTGTGCCAAAAATCTACTCAACGTGACATTATAACTATTTACATCATGGGCAATATGGATAAACTCCCAACCAAAGATAAATGTGTTGTGCCTTTTTCCCATAAGCATTTATTAGCATACCCTTTTTATTTGAGAGAATATCCTTTGGATAGTGGGATACAATCTTTAGTTCTTGTGAGGGCATCCAAAAATCACCCTTGGACAATTGACTGCTAGCATCTTTACAACAATTTTTGCTCACTGACTTGATACTTGTCTCAAGGGAGTTCTCCTTGAGGGTCTTTTTCCCAACACTTTTCCTTAAGGTAAAAGTGTGTATACATTGTTGTATGTAATATTGATCTTCCATATTATCAATACAAGAGGGTACAAATCCACCAGTTGAATATGAAATAAGTGCGAAATTAGACAGCTCAAACTGTTCACACTTTGTGTTTTCATCGAAGTTGGTTGATGTTGCATGCTCTTCATTAGAATTTGTCCATATTTGTCCATACTGTTGTATTTTCTTTTTCTACAATACAACTTTCATCCACACTACCCCCTGAATGCGATTTCTCCTCATTCATTTCTTCAACCTTATCCTCATTATACATCATACTCGACAATCATCATTCTAGTACAAAACAACCTCTAGATATTATTGGTGAATAATTGTAGTTAATGGGTTCTCATGTAACTATTCCCAATACCAATGGAACAACATATAATTTGAATCACTCAAGTAATGAATCTCAATTTAACAACATTATAATATAATTACATTCTACCATAAATAGAAATCAAGAATGCTTTTCCTTGTAGATTTCAGCACCCATGTATTCGATGGATTTATGGGAATGAAGGGAAATAGGAAAGCCAATGATCTCCTACATTTATGTATGGCCTTGTCTAGTATCTATGGCCTCTTAGACAACCAAGATTGAGCTCAAACTCACCCTAGAAAATGAAAAAAATTCTCAGGGGAGAGGGAAATGACTCTAGTAAGTAGAAATCCACCCAAGAACGCTTAAGAACACTCCAGGTAAGGAGAGAGAAATTCTTAACAGTCATACAGAAACCAAATTAGCAACTCCTTGAGGAAATGCAACATCTCCAGAACCGTGGTAGTTGATCTCTAACTCAACAAGAAAGTGGATTATAAGTAACTTAGATCTGATGCACTTAATAGAGCATCAATCAATCAAGAGTTTATGAAGGATGCTAATAGAAATTCAATGGAGAGTTATTTATTTCAGCCATGAGCACAAAGACAGGGAGCACATATAATATAACTAAGGAGTAAGAATGATGATAACTCATACACCATAAGTTTATTATATCTTAGGAACATATATTAGATGAGATCCTAGCACATTGCCTTCATTGTCAAAAGAGAGATGTCCATGTGAAAATTAACCCTCGCTTCATGTGAGTCTATTGCAGCATAGTTGCTATGGGAAAATGAAGGAATTGGTCATGGAAATTAAACACTGAATTGAGCTAGTTTCAGTGTTGTCCAATTAGGGCTATTGCATCTTGTCATAGGAAAAGATTGCAGGACATTTCAACATTACAAAGGTAACAATCCAGCCATAGTCACCCCTTACTTCGTTAAGTCAAAGCTCATGGAGAATGATATCCAGGTGTTTTAGCCTATATTCGACCTCTTTTGGGTAGCAACCAAGAAAGTGAAAAAGCTCAAAGTCTGTAATCCAATGGGAGAAGAAAAACTAAGGATAAAAAGAAGTCTACAACACTTGAGAAACTGAAGTCTGTGACTAAGACAAATCTCAATCTAAAGCTATCTATTTGTAGCAATATCTGAATATCTATGGTAAAGAGTCAAGGGTTTTCTGTAGTAGCCGAAGATCAGTAATATAAGGAAAAGAGTCTGTAATTGGAAGTCAGTGTATTATAATAAGAGACTAAACCTACAATAAGGACAGAAATTCAGAAGCTGCTTCTGACTTTGACTAGGCAGAGACTCAACTATTGACCTTGAATTAAAGAGGAGGGCTGACTTGGAGGGACTCCTTGGTCTTGTGTTGGATATCTCATTTTTAATAAATTCAAAAAGAGGCGGATTGTTGGGTTTTCCCCTACTGAGAGGTTTTTCCCTACCTTGAAAGCCTAAATCTTTGTGTCTCATACTTCTTTGTGTTCATGGAAGAACAATTTGTGTAATTACTTGATGAAAGATAAATATTAACTAACAAAGAAAAGAATACTTATATAGGAGTTTACTTCCAACTATGAAGGAATACAATGAGGACATAAAATTTGTAAATCTTAAACTTGGCTAGGCCACTACACCTCCAAAAACCTGACTCATTAAACCATAAACTAGAAACCTTCTGTGGAACTCCAAAAACAAATGAATTAGAATAAATTATCAACCAGAATCAAGGGCCTTTACACTTTACATTTGACAATCTATTGCAGTATGAATATTGAGGTCACAACTATTCATTTATATTGCACTGTTGTAAGAAAGGATCGTAATATTTTATATATTTTGTCTAGTAAGGTCTGCACTTCATCATTGCCAGTTCTAACCAAGGTTTCATGTTTCCATTGTAATGAACAACAGTTGTATTGTCAATCTCTGAACATTCCATGCTAGGATTATATCCTAAACCTAGCACATGCCAAGACTTGTCCAAAGGATGGGTCAAGCCATAAAATGTTCAATCCAGGGGGTAGTGTTCCAAGCTTCCACAACACTCAATCCTCATTCTGACATACAATAAAATAAAAACTTAGAAATCGAACAAAGAAAAACCCATTAAGTTTTCTAGCTAATTACTTCAAATTGACTTCAAATACTTTAAAGTAAGCATCACACGAATTAACATAAATAAACCACACTACACACTTACCGTGTTCTGCCACTTGTGATATATTACAATTATATCTTGTTTCTCTCATTCTTTGAGATCGAATACATTCATCCCATATGCCCAACCACAAGCATTAGGATCAAAGTGCCTGGCTACGTGCGGATTGGAAAAATTAAGGTATTTGTCAAACTAGTGAAAGCTTTCTCCACAAGTTTCCACTGAACCATTAACCTTTCCATGAAGATCTACTGACCACAAGGCGTCAAATCTTTCTGTACCACAATATCATCATCCAAGAAAAGGATCTTGTCCATTTTGGGATAAACTTGTGGAAGATAGAAATGAAGATGATTTAGCATGGATAAATATTTTGGATTTATATATTTCAAATTGCAGGAGCGTGCTGAGAGTGTAGTCGAGTGATCTTCCTTGAAATAATACTCTTTCATAGCTATGGATTCAAGTTGGCGAAGCACGGGGAAATAGGAGGAATTGGGCCATTTAAAAACATCAACATTTTCTACATGTATCGTAGCTTTCCCTGGGGGATTAAGTAAAAACCACACTTTCATGGCCCCAAAATCTAACTTGTCTATGATGAGATGAAATACATGTTTCTCAGATTCCTGCAAACACATGTAAATCACCTATAATGAGATCGAAATATTAAATGTAAAATGAAACAAAACTGTTGGACTTCCAAACTTTAGATTAATTTAAATTAATAACACTTCACCTTAGCATTCATGACAGTTGAATTCACAACCACAAATGCAGCCAATACATTGTCAGAAAATAATGCATAGTGATAAAGAGTCGAATCCTCCAACTTGTCCTTTTTAGGAAATTATCGCTTTTCAAGAGGAATAAATTAATAATCTATGGTCAATCGCATGGATACATAGTGCAGGCCCTTGGGAATAGACTTTGTTGGCACCTGACTTAAAAATTTACTTTGCTTTTCCAAGGTCCTTACTTGCTCGTCTGCAAACTGAAGCATGGCTTGCAACTTCTTTGTTACTGTCGCACAGTCATAAAATTGTTCTCTAGCCTTGGATAGGACATGACCCATAGCCTTGATATTCTCAGGTGCACTGAAACATTCATATCAATTATCGGTCATGAAAAAGAGAATGAAAAGCAGAAATATTGACACACAGACTACAACTTTAAAAGAAACAAAGGATATGAACACCAAATACAAATGGAAGCACTTACTACTATTGATTTAGAAGCAGCCAATGCGAAAATCCAGGGGGTAGTGTTCCAAGCTTCCACAACACTCTATCCTCATTCTAACATACAATAAAAGAAAAACTTAGAAATCGGACAAAGAAAAACCCATTAAGTTTTCTAGCTAATTACTTCAGATTTACTTCAAATACTTTAAAGTAAGCATCACAGGAATTAACATAAATAAACCACACTACACACTTACCGTGTTCTGCCACTTGTGATATATTCTAGTTAGATCTTGTTTCTTCCATTCTTTGAGATCAAATACATTCATCCCATATGCCAAACCATAAGCATTATGATCAAAGTTCTTGGCTATGCGCGAATTGGAAAAATTAAGGTATTTTTCAAACGGGCAAAAGCTTTTTCCACAAGTTTCCACTGAACCATTAACCTTTCCATGAAGATCTACTGACCACAAGGGCATCAAATCTTTCTGCACCACAATATCATCATCCCAGAAAAGGATCTTGTCCAGTTTGGGATAAACTTGTGGAAGATAGAAATGAAGATGATTTAGCATGGATAAATATTTTGGATTTATATATTTCAAATTGGAGGAACGTGCTAAGAGTGTAGTCAAGTTCTGCCTTGAAATAATACTCTTTCATAGCTGTGGATTCAAGTTGGTGAAGCACAGGGCAATAGGAGGAATTGAGCCATTTCAAATCATCAACACTTTCTACATGTATTGCAGCTTTCCTTGGGGGATTAAGTAAAAACCACATTTTCGTGGCCCCAAAATTTAACTTGTCTGTGACGAGATGAAATACATGTTTCTGAGGTTCCTCTAAACACAAGTAAATCACCTACAATGAGATCCAAATATTAAATGTAAAATGCAGCAAAACTGTTGGACTTCCAAACTTTAGAGTACTTTAAATTAATAACACTTCACCTTAGCATTCATGATAGTTGAATTCACAACCACAGATGCAGCCAATACATTGTTAGAAAATAATGCATAGTGACAAAGAGTTGGATCCTCCAATTTGTCCTTTTTAGGAAATTTCGCTTTTCAAGGCCAAGCAAGTAATAATCCATGGTCAATCGCATGGATAGACAGTGCAGGCCCTTAGGAACAGTATTTGTTGCCAGCTGACTTAAAAATGTACTTTTCTTTTTCAAGGTCCTTACTTGCTTGTCTGCAGACTGAAGCATGGATCGCGACTTCTTTGTTACTGTCGCACAATCATAAAATTGTTCTCTAGCCTTGGATAGGACATGACCCATAGCCTTGATCTTCTCAAGTGCACTGAAACATTCATATCAATTATCGGCCATGAAAAAGAGAATGAAAAGCAGAAAGATTGACACATAGACTACAACTTTAAAAGAAACAAAGGATATGAACACCAAATCAAAATGGAAGCACTTACTACTCTTGATTTAGAAGCAGCCAATGCGAAAACTATTACCTTTGAGGTATATCAGAATCTGCATTAGACTCACCCAATGTACGCTGACATTCTTTAATACGAAGCATCAATTCATGGTATAAATCAAGATTATTCCTAGCCTGGGAAATGCTTGAATACACCCTAGCCATGATCAGCTGGTCTCACATCAATCTAACAGTGGAGTCAGAATTCTCGTTCTCATTCTTCCACCTCCAAATGATATATTTTCCTAGGACAGCAGAATCTACCTGCTTGGAACATTTAATTGCTGCATTTTCAAGCTCAACTCATTTTTCTTCATCCCGTTGAATTAGCTCTGTCGACCTTTTCTCCCTCCTATTTTGTCTCAATTGATGTTGTTAGAGCCTAAATCTACCTTAGGCTGAAGGAGGCCAAAATTTAGAGTAACCACAAACCATGCTCAACCTCGTAGCTAGCCCTACGAGGACAGGAGAGGGCTCTCTCCGGGTCAATCTCAACGAAAGATAATCAATGGGGCTTGAGATGACTTAAATTGGGAAACTGATTTTAGGCTAGTAAATAGATATGAAAGAGATAATTGATTGAATGACTGAATTTTCTAGGCTGTATGGGACAAAGGACAGTAGGAGTTGAGAAATTAAATCAAAGACATAGATTGTTTCATGAGGCATGATAGGAAGGAAGTTTAGCAATCAAATTTGAAAAATATGGAGTGGAAAGACTGTTTGAGAAAGCTGAAAAGGGCATATGTGATGAATCCTTTTCAGACAAAAGAAGACACATATAACATGAACTCTTTCCCTAAGGCAGAGCAAATAACTGGATTCTACCTCTCATACTTAAAAGCATTCAATTAGAAATGATTATGAAGGAACGGTAAAACATAACAAGTACACATGAAACAGAAAGAAAAGACATATGCTGAAATCACACCACATGGATCTCATAAATCAAAGCTGCCTCTTTTCATTAATCCTCTGCCAAAACTGTACAGTGCGAGCACTGGGTTTTTCCTCCACAATACTCCCAGAAAAACCAACCCTTTACCAAATGGTTTTCAATATAATAAATAGACTCCAATGTAGGAAAATAGATCGACCAGAATAAAGAATGGTTTAATCATTATTAATAAACAGAAGCTGGAAAGCCAATCATCTGTTTCTAAGAAGGAGCCACGTTACAATTTCAGCTCAAATTTGTTGATGACCAATGAAATCTGTAGCGTAGACCTTCTGAGTTGTAACTGAAGCCAAAAATAAACCTCTGATACTATTTCTCTGCCATGATAGATATCTACGTTTTAAATCTGGGCGTTTCGGTCTTTGACTGTTCATTTGCCTCCTTGCCGTTTGAATAAAAGTTAACTTTTAATAAAAAACGGTTTTGAATTCCGCCAATTCCAGTTGTAATTGCTCCTTTAACATCGGGGAACACATATCCAACCATATTCACAATGCTCTCTGCACTAACTCGGTCATTTGAAGCGAACATCCAAACTGAGCCTTCCCGTAGCTGGCTAGTTGAGAAAGCAAGAAATTCAAACTTTTACTCCCTATCACAATTCCTTCGTTCAAAACTGAGAGAATCCTTCTATACAATTTTGTATGTATTTCTTGACCATTAGGCAGTCACTGAGACAAATCAGTGGAGTAAAGTCTGTTCCAATTACTGTCAACAAAACAAACACGGAGAAAGTTATCGATGTACTCTACATACTCCCTTGTGACTCGGTTAGAAACATTGATTTCAGGTCCAAAGAAGTACACCTTGGATGGAGTTACTTGTACTTGGCGCACATACATCAAGCCATTATCCAGAGAAAAATTTGCTAAATTAGCAAACATGCTGTGCCTCTCTTCGAGTTCTTTAAAGGGGGCATATTTTTCTTCAATCACGGAAATGTTTGTTCGATCAGGCAACTCCAAACATATTAATGAGGACTGCCCAGTTGGAATAGTGCGAATCCATGCATTTTTCGGCGATTTGGAGGTAGTTCTGGAAGTTTTCGGGCTAACAGGTTGTGTGCGTCGCGCCCATGTAAAAATACACTACGCGGAGGCGCCCAGTGCGCTGCGCCGCGCCTCGCCAATGTGCCCCGCCATTTAGCCAATGCGCCGCGCACCAAATTTACACAATTTGCCTTCGATGACGGGAAAAATTAACAATCCCAGCTGCACTTTTGCTAAACTTGATCCTGTGAAGGTAAAATCTGAGTAATGAACTCTGCATTGATCCTTTTATCACGAAATGCTTTGATTGCTGACATGCAAAATATAACGATTTCTTACATGGAAAAACCATCTGTGGATCTAAACGGTAATTCAAAGCTACATTGGCGGATTCACTTTCAGATACTCTTGCATCCTTACTCATAGGGCATTGTTCACTGTTTTCCATATCGACTTTCATTCGATCTGGTGCTGATTCAATATCCCCTTTCCCTTTCAATAGCCACCTCATTCTGATCTAATGCCCCATTTATCATTTCTCATAAGAAATTGTAGTTTCTGGCACATCCAACAACAGAAGAGTGGTTCTCTTTCTTTCCACTAACTGTATATGAAATGGAATCGCGGCTGATTCTTCCTAATCCACTTGCAGGTTGAGAAATAGAATGCCCTTCTGCAGCTGAAATTTTTAGTTTCTTGCACACCTTTGCCCATTTCAGGAAATTGGACAATGGTTCATCCTCATCGGAGTCATTCTCTACGGAGTACCTATCATCATTGCCTTCACCATAGATAAGCATCATTCTGGAAACCACGAGACTTCGCCCCAAGAAATCCAAAACAAGATGGTAAACATCGAACCTGCATGCCATTTGGAGCAAGGAATTTACGTTTTTAGAGAGCAGAGGTGGAAATTTATTGTTCCAGTTCTGTGCACCGCACACAAGCCCAATGCACCGCGTTGTGTGGGTGCGCCACACTAGTGTAAAATTACACTGCAAAAATTGGTCCAGTGCGCTGCGCGCCTTCAGTGCGCTGCGCCAGTCATTCTATGTGTCGCGTCGGAATTTCACCAACAGTTTTCCTCTTTTTGCTAGGAGAAGGAGACGAATAACCTACATGTGCAGTTGTTCTAGACATAGAAGCATTTGATACAGGCTGAGGATGATTTAAGCTTCCTGTAATATCGCTTCGATAGAGAGCCTTTCTTTCTTCGCTGTTTTCATAATTCTTGCAATCAATGCATTTGCAATTTTCAAAGCATAAAATATTTCCTTGGAAACATTCACAATACTTCTTCAAACATCCTAATTTCTTGCAATGACACCCTTTATTATGTTTAGATGGAAGAAGTTATTCTTCCATATCTTCTTGATTTTGAAAACAATATTCCTGTTATCTCGAACATGAGTTGGACTGCTTGCAATCTTAGGCCTAAATGCATTATGATTACGCTCAACTATTGCATCAACAGCTTCTCTTCTCACAGTTTCATGGTAAACATTGTTATAGCAATTCACACAATTACATCCATCACAGTATATCCTAGATGCGAAGCATTCACAATATAATTTCAGGCAGCGAGAATTTTTGCAATTACACTGTCTTGATTTCTTTGGAGTTCCTTCCTTTGAATCAGTTAGTGGTCCTGAGAAGGACCCTCTTGGAGATCCTTGCTTTCTGCCAATGCTGCAGAACTTTTAGCACTTTCTCATTTTGAAATGACTTTGTTTTACCTGTCTTTGACTTTTTGGAGTGAATGATGAATCTCGTCTATCTGTTGCAGGGTTGCTGAAGTTGCTGAAGATAATAAGGTGACCAAGGCTTGCATTTGAAATTCTTCATGATGGAAAACTTTAAAAGTACACTTATTACAAACCATTGATTTGACGATTTCCTCTTCAAAACATAGTTTTGAAGAGGAATCAACCTTGAGCATTATTGATGATGGTAATATTGAAATGAAAACTTATTGATCCTCCCTCTGGCCTGCTGGCATAATTGGGCACTTTAAAGACACAACTTATGAAACCCTAGACCTATGACTGTCATGATTATTTTCCCATTAAAAGATCAAACATTGACTGTCATGGACTTTAATAAACATTGATGAAAAGACCTAAGCCAACAGGTACAAGACCTGAGGGGGACGAATGACAAAGCCCTTCCGTCAGATTATGGCATGCTCCTAAATGGAATGCAGGTGATCGAACAGAATGGGACACCTAAAAATGAAATGCAAAAAGAGTTTTGATCTCTGACAGAGGACTGACAAGACCGACTCTAACATTGGCTCCAATGGGGGATGGTAGCTCCAACTCCTTGGAGGTCCCAAGAACTCTAGATCTTTGGGAGAGCAGACAGTGCCTTCATCCTTTGGGCTACAAAGTCGATGACTTGAAAAATGCACATGACTCAATTTATTGACTGAAACTGACTTAATTATGGAACCAACATGACTGAAAAATCTGACTCAATGCAAAAGGAAATGACTCATGACTGACTTAACTAAAACAAGAACTTACAAAACTTGTTCAATGGCATCAGTCCATCAAGATTCGAGGGTTTCAAATCATGATGACAGCGACCTGCGTGCTAATGCAATATGTACAATCTTGTGTAGTGTGTCTTCCAATGTAACCAATTAACTAGATGCCTCCTTGATTGATTCTCCTGATCAGATCTTCTAGTCAACAACAGATATTGGTAATTGAGCATCCAAAAACATAATTGACCATGGTCTCCTTCATCACTGAATACTGCAATAATCATCTTCACTGTTGACTGCAATGGATTTTCCATTGGATCATGAAAAACATGAAGTCTTTCCTCCTGCTGAAGAAACAAGGTGTCTTTTTCTTGTGATGCTGATCATTTTTCATAAATAAGAGCATGTTCCTGGTCTTCAAACCATTCTGAACAAATAGATGAGCAGATCTCCTCTTCAAGGAACATTTCAAAACATGAGACATATGAAGAAGAATCTGAAAGACAATCCTGAATGGTCTGAGCTTCGGTAGTCTGACTATATTGTAGATCATCTTCATATGGTATGACAATCGGATTCTCATTACATTCATCAATCATGAGAAAATAAATTTCAGATGTTTCGCGAAACCCAACACTAACATTTCTATCACCTACCATAAATTCATCCAAAGAAACCTCTTCACTTACCTGAACAAAGATTTCATCTGTTGTTCACTTACTTGACCTGACTGGATTACCTCTTTATGAAGGCTTTGTTCTGATGACATGAGAACATTTGGATCCATAACTCTGCCTTCTTCATTCTAGATGATTTCAGCAGCAGAGTTCTTCTTCATGGGATTCAGTATGAGGTATTCTTGGTCATCACAATCTGAATCTAAATATGAAATGGTTGACTTAACTTTATCACATTCTGAAATGGAAACTTTACTTTCATACATGTTGTCTTCATCTATGGACAGATTTGAAACGACACTTTTTATTTCATCACTTTCAGCCATATGGACATCTTCAACCTGCTGATCTATAAAGCTGCTTACAAGACTATCCCCTTTTCAGAAGAGGAAAAAGTTCCACCATCCCCTTCTTGACCATGTGCACACTGCAGATCTGCGTTAACTTGAGCTGTAACATGACCGTGCAAGAGTTGATCTATCTCATCTTCAGACAAAGGGGGTAATACTTTTTGTTTTCTTCTGCTCAAATAGTGATTGTCTTCATTAATTTCAAGTGAAGGTGTATACAAATTTTCCTCATACAGCTGATCCATTTCATGTAATTTCTGTTGACTGTTAAGATGTAAAATTCCTTCATCTTCCGTCGTACTAAGACTTTGATCCTGCTGCAAATTTTTCTAATCATCTTGATAAGTATCACTCTCTTTATGCTGCTAAAACGGATTTTCATATAGGGCTTCCATGATCTCATCATCCATGAAATTATCATCTTCATAATATTTCTCAAGGGTTTCAATAAAACCATAAGCATGCTTGCAATAATCCTGGACTAAATCTAATGATGGATAAGATGCTTTATATCTTTCAATGAACATGGCATGAAAATCCTTTAAACAGTAAATACAAGCAGGCGACAAACTTTCATACCAAGTTTGGGCTTCACCGTCTAGAGTGGCCAGGAATATCTTCATCAAGCAATCTTCAGGAAAATCAACCTTCAACTTGTGAATATGCATGTGAAATCTAACCAGGTGTAAAGCAACATCCTTCCTACCATCATCTTTAAACGTAGTCAAATTCCTTGACCAATCTACCTTCGGAATCTTATTTGGAAAGCTTGGAATGTGATCTCGGCTCATGGGAGTGTATCTTCTTGCAACCCGTTCCATCTTGGAAATCTCAAAGTTAAAATACTGATCTCTCTGCACTGGATTCACCATGAAGCACCGATCGCTAGATTCTTTAGCAAATGGAGTCGCCAGGTGAATGATTTCAGCCTTCTTATATTTGATCGTTGTCACCATCAACAATCAGCTCTGAACTTGATACTTGTACTGGGACAAGACAATCTGCAAGAAAACCATTTTATTCCCTAGTGGAGTCGCCACTATGTTAGAGCCTAAATCTACCTTAGGCTGAAGGAAGGCAAAATTAAGGGTAACCACAAACCACTCTCATCCTCGTAGCTAGCCCTACGAGGATAGGAGAGGGCTCTCTCTGGGTCAATCTCAGTGAAAGATAATCAATGGGGCTTGAGATGACTTAAATTGGGAAACTGATTTTAGGCTAGTAAATATATATGAAAGAGATAATTGATTGAATGACTGAATTTTCTGGGCTATATGGGACAAAGGACAGCAGGAGTTGAGAAATTAAATCAAAGACACAGATTGTTTCATGAGGCATGATAGGAAGGAAGTTTAGCAATCAAATTTGAAAAATATGGAGTGGAAAGACTGTTTGAGAAAGCTGAAAAGAGCATATGTGATGAATCATTTTCAGACAGAAGAAGACACACAGAACATGAATGCTTTCCCCAAGGCAGAGCAAATAACTGGATTCTACCTCTCATACTTAAAAGCATTCAATTAGAAATGATTATGAAGGAACGGTAAAACATAACAAGTACATATGAAACAAAAAGAAAAGACATATGCTGAACTCACACAACATGGATCTCATAAATCAGAGCTGCCTCTTTTCATTAATCCTATGCCAAAACTATACAGTGAAAGCACTGGGTTTTTCCTGCACACTACTCCCAGAAAAACCAACCCTTTACAAAATGGTTTTCAATATAATAAATAGACTCCAATGTAGGAAACCAGATCGACAAGAATAAAGAATGGTTTAATAATTATTAATAAAAAAAGGCTGGAAAGCCAATCATCTGTTTCTAAGAAGGAGCCACGTTACAATTTCTGCTCAAATCCGCTGATGACCAATGAAATCTTTAGCGTAGACCTTCTGAGTTGTAACTGAAGCCAAAAGTAAACCTCCGATACTATTTCTCTACCATGGTAGATATCTACATTTTAAATCTGGGCGTTTCGGTCTTTGGCTGTTCGTTTGCCTCCTTGCCGTTTGAATAAAAGTTAACTTTTAATAAAAACGGTTTTGAATTCCGCCAATTCCAGTTGTAATTGATCCTTTAACATCAAGGAACACATATTCAACCATATTCGCAACGCTCTCTGCACTAACTTGGTCATTTGAAGAAAACATCCAAACTGAGCCTTCCAGTAGTTGGCTAGTTGAGAAAGAAAGAAATTCAAACTTTTACTCCCTATCACAATTCCTTTGTTCAAAACTGAGAGAATCCTTATGTACAATTTTGTATGTATTTCTTGACCATTAGGCAGTCGCTGAGACAAATCAGTGGAGTAAATTATGTTCCAATTACCGTCAACAAAACAAACATGGAGAAAGCTATCGATGTACTCTACATACTCCCTCGTGACTCGGTTAGAAACATTGATTTCAGGTCCAAAGAAGTACACCTTGGATGGAGTTACTTGTACTTGGCGCACATACATCAGGCCATTATCCAAAGAAAAATCTGATAAATTAACAAACATGCTGTGCCTCTCTTCAAGTTCTTTAAAGGGAGCATATTTTTCTTCAATCATGGAAATGTTTGTTTGATCAGGTAACTCCAAACATATTAATGAGGAATGTCCAGTTGGAATAGTGTGAATCCATGCATTTTTTGGTGATTTGGAGGTAGTTCTGGAAGTTTTCGGGCTGACTGGTTGTGTGCGTCGCGCAGCACGCCTAGTGTGCCGCGCGCGCCATGTGCGCCGCGCCCATGTAAAAATACACTACGCGGAGGCGGCCAGTGCGCCGCACCTCTTCAGTGCACCGCTCCTCTCAGCCAATGCACCCCACACCAAATTTACACAGTTTTCCTTCGATGACGGGAAAAATGAACAATCTCAGCCGCACTTTTGCTAAACTCGATCCCGCGAAGGTAAAATCTGAGTAATGAACTTTGCACTGATCCTTTTATTCACGAAATGCTTTGATTGCTGACATGGAAAATATAAAGATTTCTTACATGGCAAAACCATCTGCGGATCTAACGGTAATTCAAAGCTATATTGGCGGATTCACTTTCAGATACTCTTTCATCCTTACTCATAGGACATTGTTCACTGTTTTCCATATCGACTTTCATTCGATCTGGTGCTGATTCAATATCCCATTTCCCTTTCAATAGCCACCTCATTCAGATCTAATGCCCCATTTATCATTTCTCGTTTCTCATAAGAAATTGCGGTTTTTGGCACATCTAGCAACAGAAGAGTGGTTCTCTTTCTTTTCACTGACTGTATATGAAATGGAATCGCGACTGATTCTTCCTAATCCACCTGCAAGTTGAGAAATAGAATGGCCTTTTGCAGCTGCAATTTTTAGTTTCTTGCACACATTTGCCCATTTCAGGAAATTGGACAGTGGTTCATCCTTATCGGAGTCATTCTCTACGGAGTACCTTTCATCATTGCCTTCACCATAGATAAGCATCATTCTGAAAACCACGAGACTTCGCCCCAAGAAATCCAAAACAAGATGGTAAACATCGAACCTGCATACCATTTGGAGCAAGGAATTTGTGTTTTTAGAGAGCAGAGGCGGAAATTTATTGTTCTAGTTATGTGCACTGTGCACAAGCCCAATGCACCGCGTCGTGTGGGTGCGTTGCGCCAGTGTAAAATTACACTGCAAAAATTGGTCCAGTGTGCCGCGCGTCTTTAGTGTGCCGCACGTCTTTAGTGTGCCACGCCGGAATTTCACCAACAGTTTTCCTCTTTTTGCTAGGAGAAGGAGATAAATAACCTACAGGTTCAGTTGTTCCAGACATAGAAGCATTTGATACAGGCTGAGGATGATTTAAGCTTCCCATAATATCGCTTCGATAGAGAGCCTTTCTTTCTTCGTTGTTTTCATAATTCTTGTAATCAATGCATTTGAAATTTTCAAAGCATAAAATATTTCCTTGGAAACATTCACAATACTTCTTCAAACATCCTAATTTCTTGCAATGACACCCTTTATTATGTTTAGTTGGAAGAAGTTATTCTCCCATATCTTCTTGATTTTGAAAACAACATTCCTATTATCTCGAACATGAGTTGGATTGCTTGCAATGTTAGGCCTAAATGCATTATGATTACACTCAACTATCGCATCAACAACTTCTCGTCTCACAGTTTCATGGTCAACATTGTTATAACAATTCACACAATTACATCCATCACAGTCTATCCCAGATGCGAAGCATTCACAATATAATTTCAGGCAGTGAGAATTTTTGCAATTACACTGTCTTGATTTCTTTGGAGTTCCTTCCTTTGAATCAGTTAGTGGTCCTGAGAAGGACCCTCTTGGAGATCCTTGCTTTCTGCCAATGCTGCAGAACTTTTAGCACTTTCTCATTTTGAAATGACTCTATTTTACCTGTCTTTGACTTTTTGGAGTGGATGATGAATATCGTCTATCTGTTGCAGGGTTGCTGAAGCTAATAAGGTGACCAAGGCTTGTATTTGAAATTCTTCATGTCAGAAAACTTTAAAAATACACTTATTACAAACCATTGATTTGACGATTTCCTCTTCAAAACAGAGTTTTGAAGAGGAATCAACCTTGAGCATTATTGATGATGGAAATCTTGAAATGAAAACTTATTGATCCTCCCTTTGTCCTGATGGCATAATTGGGCACTTTGAAGACACAACTTATGAAACCCTAGACCTATGACTGTCATGATTCTTTGCCCATTAAAAGATCAAACATTCACTGTCATGGACTTTAATAAACATTGATGAAAATACCTAAGCCAACAGGTACAAGACCTGAAGGGGGCAAATGACAAAGCCCTTTCGTCAGATTATGGCATGCTCCTAAATGGAATGCAGGTGATCGAACAGAATGGGACACCTAAAAATGAAATGCAAAAAGAGTTTTGATCTCTGATGGAGGACTGACAAGACCGACTCTAATAGATGTAAGCATTAAACTACTATAAATTAAAGCATACTATGCTAAAATCTAAGAAATATAAATTTTTTCTATTGGAGAAGTAACATTCAAAAAGGATTTTGGAAAATAATATAACAATTCCCTTTTCCATGAGAATAAAAAGTAGCGATCTAGTGCAGCAAACAATTTTACCCTTCGTGAAATTTTTGTTGGACTTTCTTCAAGTTGCAAATGGTCTGCATTACAACAACCATTGTCCTGGGAGTTTGACTAGACATTACCCTACAGTAGGCTACCAACATCATAGACCGGTTGACCAGGGAAAATCAAAATTTACCATCAAGAGCATTCTCTTTGACGTCTCGATGTTCAATTCCTGTGTCATTCTCTTGAAACCTCGTAAGAAGTTCTTCGTCATTGGAAGCTTTTTCTACACCTCGTCATTCATTTTACCCTCCTCAAGATTTTCCTTTCCTTCTTCATTGAATATCACACCATCTTGTTCTGAATGTAACTTTTCTGAGCTGTCTCCAGAAGTCATTTGCCTCTGCTTGATGTACACCATTAGAAATAGAGAAGCACCCCTGCCAATGTCCGTTTTCGCTTCCTGCTTAATACAACCCTACTCAACTACATAGATCATCATCACATATGTTTCCTTACATGTTCAATAGAGAAAATAACCAAAATCTTCACCAATCGTACCTCAGAGTTAATAATATCCCTTTGGCTTACTTCGGAGGGCTTTTCTAATACTCATGAGGAAGATAAATCATTTCATCCAACAATATTTAAGTTTAGAGTTCTCGATTCCTCTATGTTACCTGTTATGACATCAATCACCTACCCAGTAAATAAAATTTATTTTCAATTCTCTACTCAATAGGGGAGAAATCAAATTTAAGATATCCAAATGTAGCAGGTTTCTTATACTTGCCTACTTTGGGATGAGAGAGTCAATGCTCTCTGTTAAACTCTGCTTTCTCCAGTCATCTGCCTGTTCCTGTGAACCCCACAAATAAATAGATAAGAGTGAGTTTAAACATATGACAGAGCTCCATTATCCTCAATAATTCCTCTCTATTTTAATCCACTCAGGTTGATTAAATTTCAGTCTAGGGACACTATTTATTTTCTAGTATTAGACTAACGTAAGTGCAAGTGCATTGCCCAGATCCTGAAAAAGAACAAAATGGCTATAGAAAAATAGAATTGGTTTTCAAGATGTGGAAAGAGAATACCATTCTAACAAATCCATCTCCTGAGAAGTTGTGCCTTGCTATTTTAAATGACAAAAAACACATAAAAGGTCAGGTAGAAAGACTTGACGGAGAAGAATATCTATAAAAATACTAAAACACTAAAAAGGGGGTTTCTTTGCTATCATGCATATGCTAAGATTGAGATTTCATTACACATCAATAATAAAATGGTGTGTATAATATCTATCATTTGTTTTTGGCCAATGTGCTCTTAACACTGTGGGAACAGTGTGAAAATGATATGTATAGCAGAAAGTAGCTGGTGAACAAGATTGTCATTGTGAATTGGGACTAGGTTGGGTGGATCAGAACTGGTTTTAGCTTGACTGATGAGAAGTGGATTTAGCTTTATGAATGGAAAGTGGGTCTGGCTTGGATAATGAGTGGATGGGAAGAATGATTGTTATCCTTCCCACCCAGATTCAATTCCCACAAGATTCAATTCCCATGAGTAAGATGTTGAACTGAACCCTTAGCAAATATATTTTTATAATACCCATCCAGCTTATGCAGAATCCAACGCACACTTAGTACCATCCTACTCAGAATGAGGAGTGCCCAGCGAATTCACCGATCAGTTTCCCAGTGAATTTACTAGTCATATGCGTTTCCCTTTGTTAAGAAATTGAAAGAGCATTATTATTTCTTGTTATCAGGATGAATGGTTTCATTATCTTTGGCAAGGGAAATTACCCTAGGGGCAGTTGGTAAAACCTTTTCTCTTGCATGAAAGAGGTACAAACTTGAATCTTTCTCCTGGTAGCTATTTTACCATGTTAATGCAGAGATGGAGTTCACAGCTTCACACAAGTCAAATGAAAGGAAACCTATAAAGAAAACTCACAAAATATCTGGAAAAATGCTAGGGGTGCTAAACTTTTGACAATAAGCAAGGAAAGTATGTTTTATAACATTTGTGCCTTCAGAACCTGCGAAAAAAGCTAAAAGGAAAATCAAATTCCAAAGTAGGTCCATGCGGTTTTGGTTCAATGGTTAACCGAGGGTGGTGAAGGAAAATCAAATTTTGAAGCAGGTCCATGGGTTCTTGGTTCAATGGTTAACCAGGGGTGATGATAATTCCCCGCCAAGGCTCAAATCACATAAATACCTTGTCCAATGGGTTCTCAATGAAAGGGATATTTCTAAAATAGTATAAGACGACTACACTTCATTGTAATGGATATCTTACTTGAATTTTGTAAGAAGTCTACACATCATTGTAATACTACAAGATTAAGAAAGGGCATGCTTGCCAATAAAGATAAATTAAACGCTGACCCACCCCAAAAAGAGAGACAAAAGCAACCTGACGAGGGAGGAGGGCAGGAAGAAGCTTACCAGCGAGGGAGGAGGGTAGGAAGAAGCTTACCAGTGAGGGAGGAGGGAAGGAAGAAGCTTACCAGTTGCAGATGTAGATGCGGAGTGACGAAACCTAGCTGCCAGAAAAACCAATGGCATGACCACAAAGATAACAAGGAAGCCCACCAAATCTATTCAATGATGAAAACCCCGACCTCCCCATCCTCCATTTCTACGACGCTGGTAGCCCTACCACCCTCCATTCCACACACCTCCTCTTTTCACAGGCATCTTTAGCTCTCAACCCTAACACCACTTTTCTCCTTCTCCTCCTCCTAAACAGATATCGGGCAATGCAACCCTTACTCAATCATAATCCTCTACATGAAACCCATATCATGGTTAGTAGAAATATATGAAGTCACCAACAACTAAAAAAACCCTTAGATCTCATATATACTTCAGACAATTTGATAGAAAAATTTACCAAAGGCATTACAGAATGGATAGATCAACTGATTTCATGCAGTTTTGAGAAAGAAAGGAACACTAACATGGTAAAAAACTATATGAAAATGGGCATAGGGGCTGGAAGTAGACAGATTTGAGGGTCTCTATCTCTGTTAGCCTTTTTGGTTAAAATGCCAAAACATATAATTAAGGGAAACACTTCATTCGGATTCAGATGCCAACATAGATGTTATTATTAATGGGGATCCTCACTAGTCTGGTTGACTGTTCATACACTACGACATAGGAAGAGGAAGAACAGGCATACAATGTTGGGTATATATGACGCCCCTCAACTTACTACTTTAACTGAGCAGGTACCGACTTGGCATGCCTTTCATTGAGGCATGTAAAGGTAAACGGAATGCTAGGGGGGTAATTTGATGCAAAGCAAGGGTGAATTATGCCTCCCTGAATGCACATCATGAGACTGTGTTTAAGATTCGTGATTCTGAAGCTGCGAGAATACTAGAGTGTAAGCACGAGAGAGAAGCTAAACATATTGTGATCTAACATTTAAAATGGTGACTTGTTGATTGATTTCTCATTTAGAATGAAGAGAAAAAAATTGATGATTGGGGGAGAGAAATGATGAGTGTTCTATTGAGTAAAGGAAATACATCATTTTGAGGCCATGGATAGATCTTAATGGCCTGGGATGCCAGTGTTAGTAAAACCTTACCTAAATGCCTTATGATAACCACATGGATGAGTGTTACACTTACATTATTGATGCACTAACCATAGGGAGTTGGTATAATATTCATGGTTATGGGTGCTTACAAAACTGGGTTTTCATATAGCTATGAAGTGAAAGGGAAGAAAGTACCCTTTCTTCAAGATAGGAGTAAGGATGTAAGCTTTAAACCAATCGACAGAGAAATTTTTTGTTAAAGAATACATTTTACACATCTTGTGTCCATTAGTACGAACCGATTTATAAACATAGTGTTGGATTAATGTCATAACACTTCTAGAAGTTGTTTTGATTCTCAGAAAACATGTTGTATGTTGTTGTCTGCTTCGAAATTTGCACAAGAAACAGTTGGTCCTTTAACAAGACTCGAGTGTGCCAATATGGACTAAAGAAGAGGTTATTAGCATTGCAAACCCTCTTCTCAGATTAGTATGTCAATTTTAAATTTAACAGAAATTGGCAATAAAACATATGATGTTCTAGAAGCTAAAAGACAAACAACACAGGAATCTACAACTTCTTACCTCTATTGTTGTCATGTTTAGCTTGCCCCACCAGAATGGTATCAAAGTTAAGGTGAGGGCAAGGTATTAGAGCTATCATGAGGGAAAGCCCAAGCAAGGAAGAAAGAAATCATATGAAGTTTTCTGACAACACTAACCTCCTTCCTCTTCAAAGATCAGTCATTGTGAAGCACTGAAACTCCTACTACAAAATTCTAGGTTGCAGATCCCAGAAAGAAAATGAGATCAAGGCCCCATCAATCAAGCATCTCTAGGATAGAGCTCTCTGTCAAATTGTTGGTCAAATGATCTATATCTAAGGCCTTTCATCATGACTACAACCAGGAAACTTTGGTTGCTTTAGGGTCAAATCTTCTATTATGAAATCACCCTTGAATTGAATTTGGTTTGGAGATAGTGTCTCACTCGGAATTACTTCTCTGTTGCAGGTTTATATAAAATCATATCTGAAGCTATAAAGTTCCTAGCATCTAAGCTCATATATATAATATTATTCTTGAGCTCATTGACATGCCTTTGGCCTTGTATTAGGGCTTTTCCTGTCTCACAGAGAAGTATAAAAGGCTACAAAAGGTGAAGTATCCTCGGCCCTTGGACATCAATCAAGAGGGTTTGAAAAATAGTGTTCGTGATTTTCCATTAGGTAGATGCTTATTGAAGGTAAAGGATCAACCTTTATGCGTCTCTGAGATTCTGGTATCAAAGGAAAGGGGGTTCATGACAAATAAAGATCATTTCAAGGATCTTGAAATCTGAAACACAATGTTCTAAAATCTCATTTAAATAGGTATGGTTGTTATTGGTGTCTAAGCCAAATGCATCTCTATATTTCTTCTCATATTAACTCATTGAGGCAATTAGGACACACACGTGGGTTTAGCCTAGAGCCATCACTTTTTATATGATTTTTACATCTTGGGTTTAAAAAACCATTATATACTCTAATTAGTAATTTCTAGTACCCATGCTCGGTGCATGTTGGACATTATTTTTCATAGCTACCAAATTTGCATTCCATCAGTTAAAGCTAGGATAGAATTAGTCTTAGTCAAAGAAGGCTATTTTATTTGATATATTCAAACTGAATTTAATTTACTATGGCTTTTCCTTTCCTTTAATTTACTTTGGTTTCAATAACCATCAAATCTTCCAAAGACAGAAATTCGATAATAGAACTGGAGTCAGATAGAGACTTACCGCTGCGAGAAATGGATACAGTAAAAAATTCTTTCCCAAGGCTTAGCGGGTCGATGTGCTCCATGAATTTTTTCCCTCTTCCCCAAATTTTTCAACGGCCTTTGCTGTAGGAGCCTCAAAGGGGTTTTTGTTGCCTATACTAGGGAAAATGTATGATTCCGAAGGGGATGTCCAACAACTAAATCTTTTTCATCCGTTACTGGTGTCCAAAATTTCTGGAATAGGTCTATCAACCTCTTTCACTGCCTTAGAGGAGAAGGCGACAACCTATAGAGAGAGAGGGGCATTTTTTGGGTGACAGTGGAAAGGAAAAGCCTTGTTTGAACCTTATGTGGGTCTGGGGTTCCATAGTGAAATCAAGGAGCTACACAAATTCCAATTAGGTGTCTCATTCCCTACACAAAACCCCAACAATCCCCTACCTCTATCAAACTGAAAGGGAAAAATAGGATACTCGTAGAAAAATGTTGGTCTCCATTGCTGAAACCTCCTCCAGAATTCAAAAATTCATGGTTTGAACAAATTTCTAAAACCTTCTCCAGAATTCAAAAATCCAGGGCATGAACAAAATTGCATTGCCCATTGTTCTTCTTCCATTCTCGAAAGCTCCTCAAGGTTGCTCCTTGAGGGTTTGAACAAAAATGGCATCGCCCACCTCGAAATTTTCTTCTGTGACTAGTACGCAGGAGACAAAATGTCTTAAATAAAGTTATTAGATTGCCATGGTATGTTTTAACAAGCTCTTATATAATATATATATATATATATATATATATATTATATATATATATATATATATATATATATATATATATATATATATATTATATATATATATATTATATATATATATTATATATATATATAAATATATTATAATATATATATATATATATATATATCTTCTAATGCCTCTCAATGTCTTCATGGGGACATTTTGATTATGATAAATTTAATAAATAAATGAAATTTTAAGATGAATTCATGTAGTAGTGATTCAATGGAATTCAATCATTTTTAAATGCTTTGGAAACCTTTTTCACGATGTTTTCAGATATATTTTTTTTCTAGATAGTTTCACCTTTTTCAAAGGGGGAAGAGGCGATAGTCTCTTGTAGTAGTGATTCAACAAAATGGAATCATTCTTAAATTTTTGGAAACCTCTTTCCATGATGTTTTTAGACATTTACCATTTTTCTAAAAAGTTTCACCACTTTCAAATGGGCAAGAGGCGAGAGTCTCTTGTTGCTCTTTCAAAAAAGGTGTCATGTCACTCCTTGTCAAAGGGACTAGAATGACATGCTTCAAAATGTCACATTCTGCCATGGTTTGAGTCCAAATTTTAAGCCAGTGAGGTGGAAGGGTCTCTAATCTTGTTTAGGTGTACAGTTAAAAATGAACATTTCACTATCATTCTCATCTTCAAATAAAAGCTCATGGAAGAGCTCAGTCTTCTCTTTTTATCAATCTGATAAATAGTTTACATATGGAAGAGGGTATATCTTGGTTACAAACATGGGCTATAAAGTTTGGGGCAGCATGGGATAAAAATAAAAAGGTCTGTTGACAAATGTAAATCCTCCCAATCTCCCCCCGAGGAATAGGCCTCGGTGCAAAATGATTACATGAATCTTCAAAGGAAATTTAGGATGAATATTGTGCTCGCAAGCTGAAGTTTCATGAACAAGAGATGGGAAAGGATATTGTTTGGATATTTAAGAATAATTTAAAGCAAGATACGTAAGCTCAGAAACCCCAAGGAGAAACCCAAGATAAACATATGAGGTCTAACCCTCATCCTGATTCATCCAATGCTACTTCTTCACAAAAATTCTATTATTGGTGTTGGTGGATAAATAAAAAAAGGAGAGAGATGCTAATGATAGGGAAGGGAGAGTGAAGATGAGATAGATGAGATCGATGTTTCCCCTAGACAACACCATTTCCCCTATCCCCCAAAGTCTATTTCCTCTTCTTAATGAAAGGAATATTACATTAAATATATAAATAAATATAAGCCAAGCATTTTGACGCCCTTGTACATTCCTTTTGATGAATGAAAAATATTCGACTTACAATAAAAAATAACACACTATACTCACACACAATGCAATAAGCAAGCCCCCATTGATGTTATGCACTACTTTAAATGGGTTTAATACCCTTGGATGGCTCTAACAATCATAGTTGAATGTATATGATGTTAACTAATTTAACCAACAAAACATACCTTCAACAATGGTAACTATACTTACACTCCATTTACTACATTAAACAATCAAGTGAGGCTTTAATAATTGTAACCAAACATACAAGTCATTGAACAAGTTAACCAACCTAACACAACTTTAATAGTGATAACAAAAATGTACATGTTACTAATAAATTTACCATTGTGCCATGCCTCTAACATGTGCAATTTAACATAAATGTTGTTGATGGGGTTGACCTATCTAACATATCTCCCACAATTGTAGTCAAACATGCATGTTGATTCGGTTAATCTCCTAGATAATGTTAATCAAAAATACATATTAATATCCAACCTAACATGTCACTAATAGTGACAATGGAATGTGCATGTCAATGGCTAAGCTAATTGACCTTATATGTTGTTCATTGAGATGATTAACACATAGCTCACTAAGCTAACCAAGTTGACAAACCATTGGTTTTGTCAGTGAAATAACATGCCTTTAATAGACACAACTAAATGTACATGATGTTACACCAGTAAATCATCATGACATGCCTTTAACAGTAGTAAAAAAGTGTGCAAGTTCTGGATTGGGAAAACCAAACTAATATACCTATGATAATCATAATTGATCATACCTGTTTGTTGTGATCAACCCTTCAAGTTTCCCTTGTCTCACAAAAAAGGGGGTATCATATGTCAACTTGGCAGCTACCTGCATTATAACTTAATATTAAATAATATTCTTATTTTTTCAATTAATACGAATGCTTCTAATATTTAATATATCATTAAGGAGATTATCCCTTGACTAATTAGTGAAGTATTTAATATTGGATGAGAGAGTCGGAAGGCTGAAATTTTGGCTACCACGGGTTAAGTTTGGTGTTTGTATTATGTCAATGCAAAATTAGATTTCACACCTATCCAGGAATCAATCAAAATCATTTACACATACAAATCAAAGGCATTCAATAGATGGTTAAAGAAGTGGTTGGTAGGAGTTCACTGTCATATCTATCTAAGGGTTTACAAACTAGAGAAACAAGGGCATGTTTTTGGTTTATGGGCTAACATTTGAAAGATTGCTACGAGGAGAGGAGTTGGTGGGAGTCCTTATTATGAAAAGGCCCTGAACCTCTTCGTTTATTTCTTAAGGTAGGCTTGAAATAAGTGATTATAGATATATGATACATATAATATGAAAACCACTCACAACACAACAATATTGAACATTTGTATGAGACATAATTTAATTTATTTTCAATATATTTTTTATTTAAAAAAGGCAAGATATGCTACCATGATGTAATACAATGATTCACCAATATTGGGCACCAAACAAATGACTTGGACCACATATGTTATGTACAATGACAATCATCCACTATAAGCTATGATTATTATCCACTTTGACACCCCTCATTTATGGTCACTCATTGAACATGCTCATGAAATTTGAGATCATTGGACATGGTTAACATGCTTTGGCTAACAGAATCTAGTATGGTGTGAGGGCTTGCCTACAATGCAAGCTTTCTAACACCCTTTACAACAACATTGCTTCACAAAAGGCATTTGACATTGATTCATAATTTTTCCTTTGTATATGAGAAAGAAACTAAATGTTACTTATCCCTTATCCAAGATAATTCTCTTGATTACAAATTGAACAATGTATCATGACATTGCCTTTCTCTCTTTCTGTGAACTTGCTCAATTAGCATCTAGATAACTTGAGAGACAAAAATCAATGTATGTATTGTATTTGGTATTGTGTCAATTATTCAATTTTTATGTCCTAATATTGTGTTAATGGCCTTCCAATGCATGGTCAGTCTTGAATTAAAATTTTGACATGGAAAATCCTAATTTTACAATTTTGGCAATCATAGGCACAATGTTGGGACAATGTGTATCGATCTTGGTGGGAAATGGGGCAAACAGAGTTTTGATTGATGCACAATTGGTGGAGTGTAGAGGCATCATAGATTGATATATATCTTGAACAACGTGGGCGAGAGAGGATTCCCATGCTTCACCTCAGTTGTCTTCTTGATTGTTGGTTCGATATGTTGAGGTTATGGTTGATGGGACAAATGTTGAGGATATGGTTGATGGTTTGATATTGAAGTCAAAATCCTTCCTTGACCATTTAGCCATGTTAGCCTCCTGCTACAGCAGGTTACTCATCTTTCATGATTGACATTTTTACATGCCAAATATGTCATTCTTTGCATGCTGCAATGTTCCATATTTGCTACAGAAGCCAAAGAAAGATGCCAGGAGAATGTGCCAGTTCAAGTGCCACTGTTGTGTTCCAATTTTGATGTACTAGTCCATTTTTCAAGAATTTTCGGTTAAATGGAGGTCCAAATAGTTTAATCTTGGTCTCCCTAGGTTTCAATTTCCTGTTTTAGAATATATAGAATTAACATCTGTCCAAACAGCTTAATCTTGGCAGATTCCTGGATAGGTAGAGAAGCAAGGGTGCTCAACAGCTTAATCTGAGCCCCTGGATGAAATAAGTGTAGATGTAGATAGGAGGATAGAAAAAGAAAATGTTGAAAAGCTGGGTCTGCAAGTCTAAGTGCACCCAAAACAAAAAGAAGAGAAAATGTTAGGTAAGTAGGCTGGGTAGGTAGTTTTGAGGTTGCGGAATGTTGATTTGTGATCAATTTCATGTTTTCAAGTGTCATATCTATTCAGGTCACAATTATCAGGAAGTGGCCATTTGAAGGACTCAAGCGAGGCATGTCTAACTCCCCCTTCTTCCTCCTTCCCCAAATCATTCACTAACTTCCCAAAGAGGTCAAGATGTACTTGATATCTCTCAGTTTCATCATTTTCATATCAATTGCCTTAGTAAAGATCTGCTTTGCCCAAGGAATATTCATACTCTCGTTATAAATCATTTTTCCCCTTAATAGCCTAAGGTTCACATACTTAGCGCTTTCTTATCACCTGTCATATTAATTATTAACTTTTACTATATAGCTCCCTATCTATTTCCCCCTTCCCCTACTAAAAACTATGTTAATAACTCCCCTATAAACTTATCCCTTCCCCTTGGTTGAAAAATAACCATAAGTATCCCTTGGGAATTACTAAGTTTACCTGAAACTTAGTAAGAACCCTCATGTTGTTGATAAAAACCCCTTCCAAATGCATTGAAACTCACTCCTATGCATAAAAACCCTCTTTCCACCTTTATCCTAAAGTCATGCATGAAAATATTTTGCCCCGCGCACATTCAACCCCAAAAAACCCACTTTTCCTAAAGTTTTCTACCCCTGCCGAATTAAAAATTAAAATTAATTGGCGCGCGGGCCCCCTTCTTATCCGTCTTCCACCTCGTCTTATCCGCCAGCCGTCCGATCACCAGAGCCCGAGATCTGCGGTGGGCGGGTCTTTTTGTGCCCCGACATGCCGAAGGTTAGCGCTCGAGAGATCGACGGTTTTGCCGTCGTACTCCCACCACGCGTCGCCCTCCCAACTGTGGCGGAGCCCCCCCTGCCAATACCGCCCAAGCGTAAAAGTGGTGCACCACAAACCGAAAATCGCCCTCCCCTTGCGTGACATAAGCACCACGTCACCCGCCAAGTTGCCGCCATCTCACCCCTTCCTGCCTGCGTCGACCTGCCACCGTACTACCACGTCACCCTGCTGATGTCATCATGCTGACATCATCACCATACAAGAGGGTCCCACTGCTGACGTCAGCAGCTGAAAAACACGCAAGTGCAAAATTGAGGCTTCAGAGGCCCAAAATGAAATTTTGAGGCAGTTTTCGATACACATTTAGCGCTTAGCTATGGGAAATGGGCCAAATTGGAAAATATTTTGATTCCTCAGCCATCTTTGCGCTGAAAAAAGCAGAAAAGGCCCGATTTTTGTTGTTTTAAGCGTATCTGCAGAAAGAGAGGTGTCCCGGTTAAAGTATCAAAATGTATCAGAGCAAAAGCGAAGCTGAAATTAATGTCAAAGAGTATCAGGATGCGGCAAAGTGTATCAGAAAAGATCTGTCAGTGGCCCAAAGCAGGAGAACATTAAAGGACCCTCCAACAAAGTCAACAAAACAGTAAAGGCCATCAAAGAACTCTCAAATCACACTTGCTGCGCATCAAAGTCACATGAGATCAGTGGAACAAAACTCAAAGCACAGTTATTGCAGAACCACTGCACCATGTCACCAAGGACACCATATTAACTCATTTTGATCCAGCTGCCTCTAGCGCAGCCCAAAGGATATTTACTTGCATTTAATTTCAGCACAAGTTTAGGTTTAAAAGATTTTCCCGCAGACCTGTTTAGGTCAGCTGTAATAAATACTTTTGGATATTTTACCTATAAAGATGGCCCTAAACAATGTAATGAGGGTTGGTTTTTTTTGGTTGGATGTTTTGCTTAAGCAGAGACTCGCACTATATATCTGATAATTTCTATAATCAAAGACTACTTACGAGCTTGGAGAAGGAATTGTGTACTGTGTTTAATGGTTGAAGAGTGACTGTGGAATTCTTGTGCTGGTACATGACCCAATAAGTGTTTCTTACCTCTGTTTTTCCATTCATACGTCATTATCTAAACAATAGAAAGAAATATTAGCTTAGAACTTGTTTAATTGCACTCTATGCTCAATTTCTACTGTTTCTTTATGTTTTTCATATGTTTTAGGCATAAATATGGATTCCATCTGGCTCATATTTGCCCTAATTCACCATGTATGACAGTTATCCAGGGATTCTTAGCTGCCCCTAGATAGAGCTCATTTTCCTTCCCTCTATTAAGTTGATTGAGAGATTCTTAATTGCCTCTCATTCCTTACATTTCACTCCATCTCTTTAGCATGAAGGTTGTTTTATGTGCAGCTACCTTGCTCCATATTCCTCTTGTGATCAAGAAAGCCTACATGCGATCCTACTCCTTGACTCCATCCCCAATAGTTTGAAACTTATCACTCTATGCATGCCTCTCTGCTTGAAAGCATATTCCTCCATTCAAACACCATCCAAACATAAACAAAACCCATTGAACCCAATAACTAGCCTAAAATAATCATCAACAAAGCTAAATCATCAAGAGAGAGCCCTCTCTGATTGCAGGTGGGCTAGAACCTGCAATCTAAAGATTGGTTTGTGGTTACCTCAGCCGTATCCCTTCAGGAGCTTAGGGACAACCTGAGTGATAACATAATGGCGGCTCCGCTGGGGACCTTCCTCAGATAATCTCACAAAACCAGTCCGAAGCTCCGCAGAGGAAGAAACTCACCTTTAAAAGTTTTTGTTTAACTTGTATTGTTAGAAAAATTCCCAAAAAACAAGCTAGAAGTTGGCTCCCAAGAAGCATTCACATTACACAAGATCAAATCCAGATCCAAATCCCCCAGTTGTTTTTGAAAACCCCAATATAATTCCTAAGATCCTTAGAAAACAAGAGCAACAAGAAGGTTTGATTGCTTCCAGTCCTGAAACAGTTCAGCGTAGCCATTTTTCAACCACTGTTAAAGTTATGTTTCGTTCAAACCCTACTTCCCCTTGTTCATCATCCACTTCTACAAACCCTGTTTCCACACCTCCATCCACTGCGCATACCACCACTACTACTCCAATTATCCCAGTTGCTCCAGTTGTTCCACTTATCCCTGTTGTTCCACTTATCCCTGTTAATATGGCTAATAGATATGCACCTTTACAGCTGCCTGCAAATCCCGGGGCTATGCCTCAGGATTACCAGACTAAAATTACCTATTTTGATGGCACAAATGCCTGCACAGCCCTTCAGCATACAAA
>APFE030979861.1:0-13268 GCA_000404065.3 Pinus taeda
CTATACCTGTACCTATAAATCCCCCTCCATCATTGTTAACCTGGGTTTTGTCGGATTACCCGTAACCATGCTCTGGGTTTTAACGGATCACCCTCAACCATGCCACCAAGGGCTCTCAGCCAGCACGGCTCAACTCAACCACCAAGGGTCAGCACAGCCACGAAGGCTCAACAATGCCACCAAGGCTCTTAATTCAGCCATGAAGGCTCTTCATGTTAAAATGATACCATGTTGAAATGAGATACCACTAGGGCATGCCAGCCACCATGGGTCACAAACCTACCGCTAAGGCACTCTGGCCACTCTGGGCCAAGGGTTTTGTCAGTGAACCCTAAACCATTCTTATAGGAATCTCTATCCCACTTCACTATTACGTGTGGTTTCTGGCTTACCGCAAACTGACATTGCAAATACAAAGTGGTTTTTAGGTTACTACGAACTGTATAGGGATACACATGCCTTACAAGGCTTACATTTCACACTTCAACTCTTGAGTTACCAGGTACATACACTACAACGACCACTACAAACATCCTAGACTTGCTTACTAATGTATAAGACATATACTATGAGTCTGCCTTATTTCAACACACAATATTTTACCTTGTTTGTCCATCCATTGCTGCATCAACCAACTTCTCCTAGAATCATACTTAGTGCTTTCATCTTGAACCTTTCTAACTTCAATTAGCAATTACTAGAGTGATCAATTCTAACTAATTGCATTTACATGGTGAGTTGATCAGGCTCAACATGTTTCACTTTCAAACTTAAAAGCAATTCAAGAACACTTACACCTATGCCATTGTCATAAAGACTAAACTATTGTTTTGTTGCCCCACCTGCTTCAATCTCTTTTGTACCATTGATCTCAAATCCACTCTTCCACATTGCAAAACTTGTTCACATGTCCTGAAATTTGTCCCCAAATTGTTCTTATGACCAAAGCTGGCAAACGACTCAGGGCCCTTGTGGAGTATGGTTAGTGAAACAACCACTGTTTCCACATTTGTAACTATTGTTGGATAACCATAAAGACCGGCATTGTCAAGAAAAAGAGGTTTCAATCGAGGCTTGCTTTGGTTTCCCTCCAAGCTCTCAGGTAAAGCAGTCTCTTCCCTATATATGTAAGCAACAGCTCCAAAGTGAATATGAACATCAAAATCATAACTTGAACCATAGGCATTTTTCCCTAAGAAACTTGCTGCATATGTTTCATTGAGAGCATTCTGTAAGGCTTTCCTCTCATTTACATATTCTCCTCTAATGTAAATGTATGCAGCACTAGCACGCATACCGACACCTGCAATCAAGCATCCCTCAATAAGCTTGTTGGGATCATGTCTCATAGTCTCTCTATCTTTGCAGGTCCCCGGTTCACTCTCATCGGCATTCGAAACAAGATATGATGGTCTTCCATCCAATACATTTGACATAAATGACCATTTTAAACTGGATGGAAATCCTGCACCTCCCCACCAATGCAGAATAGATTTCTTTGCGGTGGATCCACGAAAAAAACCGCTGACTGCTGCCGTGGTAACTCGTCTTTCTTGCAGGCAGATGACGGTCAACAGATTCCCTACTCGCTTAATGTGAAGGAGTCGATACCACCACTACTCACACTCTGATCCGCTCACACAACCCACATTAATCACCCACTGAGTATGATCCACCAGAAGATCGACATGCATAACAATAGAACCACAAATCTGATCCATAGATCCATCGAACAGTAAATGAAACAAACAAAATAATTATCAAACTTTTTATTTTCTTCAGCCCAAGAGCGGCCAAGCCCACGACAGGTTAGGCCCTCAGTGTCACGCCCCCAAGCCTACAGTGGTCTTTCAATCATGCTGGCGAGGTGCGGCACTACCAACCGTTTTCTTTTCACCAATACTTACGATTGTAGACTATGCCTTAACAATCCTTACTTAGTTTTATTTTCGTTACCAAGTATTATTAATGTCCCTTTATACCAATGAACACCCATACACATTCATTATCAACAACATTATACAAGAGAAATGCATAACAGTATAAAGGGAGGGGCAACTCCCTGCAATATGAGTCTGCCCAATATCAATATATTATAAAATCTTCACTTTTACAATGCACAAGTTAAATCTTGGGAAACCCCAAAATTTACACTTAGCCAAATTTTCACAACATCAGCAAACTCGGTTGCCCAGCTCGTTGGCACCTCTGCACGGTCGCCGCACGACTAACCAATCCTTCGTTCACCTCGTCACACTGTCGTGTCGTTTGCCCAACTCGAGCGCACCTCAAAGTCGCCACACACGAGCACCTCCAACCGAGACACACCTCCGTCCACAATCTCAACACTCCAACAAGCCTTCGTGCACACTTGCACGATGGCCGGGCACTCACCTGAGTTGCCAAGACACCCACACGAAGTCGTTGCACAAATCAGGCGCCACACGTTCACCGTGCACACCTCACCCGACCACCGGGCGCACCTTCGCCTGCACCTTGCCCAACACCAAGTTCAACGCTTCTTCGTGCACGACCACCTAAGAACAGGCACATGAGATCTGCGCCTTCCCTCGTTGTCTTTTGCGCACTTAGATTTGCGTTCCACTCACTTGTGCGAAGGTGTATATGATCGAATGATTTGCGATGTCCTTCCAAGCGTCCAACGCTCCATGTATATACCCATGGTAACGTGTGGGTGGGCTACCCCGCTGACTGCCCCACTAACGCTATGCACACCCCTTGAACGCCCAACAAACGTGTCGGCCATCCTCCATCCACAAGTCAACCTTCAACATCGTTCCACGCTCTAAGTATGGTATAACTCCAACATATCGCATTGCTTGTTCATCGTTTCGTCACATATGTTATGTCGCAAACTGTCGCAACCGCAACTCGCCCGTGCGCCCGCCCGGGTCGCCCGGCGCTCAACCACGTCGCACAACCGGAGGCTTTACATCCTCCTCCACCTGAAATCGTTGTCATCCTCGACAACATAACATCTTGGTAACCATCCACCAAGATCATCCATGATTTCAACTCCTCCACATACTGCAACCATCACTGCAACATATGTAGAACTACCATCTCCACCATGTCTCACCTCAGCAACTATCTGTCACCAAGATCACCATACCAAGGTATACATCCATCGGTATGTCATACATTGGAAATCATCTCAATCCATGACCATCAACCACCATGTCACAATCTCCCCATGCTGCTCTCCATCGTGGAAGGCAAGCCCCTCCATCTCAAGCTACATGCCTACTGCAACATACCGTGTCAACCTCATCATGTGTCGTCCTCATGTGAACTACTACCATGATACTTCAACACAATGCTAACACATCTTTGTACATTGAGCTCCCCCATGTCTGAACTAGTCGGGTGATCAGTCCAACTATCACGCTCAAACCATGAGAATGCACATCCTCATGCCACCATCAGTCGTTTCTCAAAACATCTTGTCACATCCTCAACTCAGTCAAGAATCCATCTCCATACAAGTGTAAGCCATGCCCAGGTCCATGAAGTAGCCCTCCTCTCATCTGTAACATGTTGTCCATGATGTTTGGTGTCAATGTGCTGCATGAAATCAGCCACATCTATTCCAACATCATCCATATGTGTGCCTCCTCAATATGAAAAGACCATCTCATCAACTCCAACTCTTGGTGTGCCACATCCAAGTCCATGAAGCAACCTCCATCATATTTGCAATGTGTCATCCTTCAAGTCTGCCATAGAAACAAGTATACACCTGTCTCATCTATCCATGTGCTACCCATGATCATAGATCAATTAGCTCCCATGTGTAAAAAGTAGTTGAGTCTTGGCTCAACCCATGCCGAAGTGTTGCCACCAAGGCATCATCATCATCGTAACTCCATCACTCCAAAGTGTCTCATATCGATCCTCCACATCAAGTCACTCTTTTAAGCCATCCCCATGCATGTACTTGAAAGTATGCACCCCATCCTGCATCAAAGTCTCTGACTTCAGCTCCTCAATGCATCAAATCCTCCAAGTCCACCATATATGAAGTCTCCCTAGGAGTCACAACAACCTCATATCATCATGAGCTCCATAAGACATCCCCAACCAACATATCAACAAGCATACAAGTCTTGGGCCAAAGGTCTCTGCAAGATGCCTTAGCTCTCCATGTAGTAAGAATGCCCCATAGTCTGCTCACAACTACACCCAAGTCCATAGCCTTGTTGTACAAGAGTGCACTCTCCATAGGCTCATAAGTAAAACATCTCCATGTCACATCAGCAAATCCATTTGCACAACACCCTACTTTGGCACTCCTCATTGGATGCCCATAAGTGACACCTCTACAAGTGCTCCCACATAATGTCCCTGCATAAGAATGCCATGCTCCATGTCTCCAACCTGATGTCCATGACTAAGTTGCCATGTAGTCAAGCAAGTAGACCCATCACAACAATCGGTCATCCTCATCCAAGCTGCAATCTTCGGTTTAGTGAACTCGGTCACCCAACCATATCATCATCACATGAGTCTCTCCATCATAGCTCCTCCATCAAAGCTTCCACCAAGACTTGCTCTTGGTCTCGGCTATCAGAAGTCCACCCAAGCAACTCAAGTGTGTGCCCTCCAATCTGTCCATGAGTCATGCCAAGCACTTAGCCAATGTGACTAAAGAATAACCCAATCATCTGCAATGATCATCATGTTCCTCCCTTGTCACGAGCCTTTGTACCTTTTACCATAAGGTCACAAACAACCCCAACAAGTTCTGCAACAGTGAACAATCCTTGCTTCTCCATATAAGGTCTCATCATAGACATCCATGGTAAGATGCTCCTTAGCATTGGCAAATTGGCTTTGCCCTTCCCTGCATACAGTCCATCTACCAAATGCTCAAGTGAAACACAAGTATCAATACTTACTTCATCATCATCATCATCATGAGGTTCCTCCATGAGAGTATCCTCATCCATACATGTCTGTAAATTGCACGATCCTGGTCCAACTTGATCAATTTCAAGCTCATCCTCCATCATGGTCATGTTTCCAACATCTTCAACTATCATGGCATCCTCTTCCTTGTCAGTACAATTTGCAACTTCATCTTGCTCCATTGTCCATCCAAGTTGAAGAAGTTCATCTTCAACATTCTTTTCCAAGACTGCAAGCTTCTCTTGAATCCGGGGATTCTCCTCTTTCATCCGCTTCAACCTATATAAGGTAAGCAAGAGCTTCCCTTCACATTCTTCCAACCCTGCATGCTTTCTCACATGTCCTCGCTTGGTCCACAGACGCCCAAACCGTGTATACCTGCCCACACGCAGTCCCACTTTCCAACCTTGACAAATACCCAAATCGTATAAACAGCACGTAGTACCGCCTGCCCAACTCTACGACCTCCGGTTCCAACCTTCACCAGCTTCACCAAGTTCCCTGCAACCATGAACCGACCCTTCTTCCACTTGTATGTGAAACTAGCTTCCTTAACCTGTAAGTACCTGCTTCCACTGTCACTTTGTCACGAGCAACCTTGCTCTGATATCAACTGTCAAGTTGTGTATCAGCTTCAATGCTTCAACCTCCGAACCTTTTCACGAGCTCTGATACCAACTGTCATGCCCCCAAGCCTATGGTGGTCTTTCAACTGTGCCGGCGAGGTGCGACACTACCAACCGTTTTCTTTTCACCAATACTTACGATTGTAGACTACGCCTTAACAATCCATACTTAGTTTTATTTTCATTACCAAGTATTATTAATGTGCCTTTATACCAATGAACACCCATACACATTCATTATCAATGGCATTATACAAGAGAAATGCACAACAGTATAAAGGGAGGGGCAAGTCCCTGCAATATGAGTCTGTCCAATATCAATATATTATACAATCTTCACTTTTACAATGCACAAGTTAAATCTTGGGAAACCCCAAATTTACACTTAGCCAAATCTTCACAACATCGGCAAACTCGGTCGCCCAGCTCGTCGGCGCCTCCGCATGGTCGCCGCATGACTAACCAATCCTTCGTTTACCTCGTCGCACCGTCGTGTCGTTTGCCCAACTCGGGCGCACCTCAAATTCGCCACACACGGGTGCCTCCAACCGAGACACACCTCTGTCCACAATCTCAACACTCCAACAAGCCTTCGTGCACACTTGCACGATGGGCGGGTGCTCACCCGAGTCGGCAAGACACCCACACCAAGTTGTCGCACAAATCGAGTGCCACACATTCACCATGCACGCCTCACCCGACCACCAGGCGCACCTTCGCCCGCACCTTTCCCAACACCAAGTTCAACACTTCTTCGTGCACGACCACCCAAGAATGAGCACATGAGATCTGCACCTTCCCTCCTTGTCTTTTGCGCACTTAGACCTGCGCTCCACTCACTTGTGCGAAGGTGTATATGATTGAATGATTTGTGATGTCTTTCCAAGCGTCCAACCCTCCATGTATATACCCATGGTAACGTGTGGGTGGGCTATCCAGTTGACCGCCCCACCAACGCTACGCACACCCCTTGAACGCCCAACAAACGTGTTGGCCATCCTCCATCCACAAGTCGGCCTTCAACATCGTTCAACGCTCTAATTATGGTATAACTCCAACATATCGCATTGCTTGTTCATCGTTTCATCGCATATGTTATGTCGCAAACTGTCGCAACCGCAACTCGCCTGTGCGCGTGCCCGAGTCGCCCGGTGCCCAACCACATCGCACAACCGGAGGCTTTACACTCAGGGCTCTAATACCAACTTAAAATATCAATATGCACAATATCTGTCATATATTCATTAAAAATAAGATTACACATATACACGAACGTTGTCTCAAGATAGGGAGACTATTTTGAACACACAATCTGTTGGTTGAGGAAATCTCTCATCCACACACCAAACTAGGAAATGGATCCTAACTACTAGGAACAAACTCCTTTACTTAGTGAGAATCACTAATAGAGACAAGTAGGAATTAGATATTCCAACAAGAATTGCCACCATTGCAGTAGTAGGGGTCGAGAGGCCATATCCTTACATGCTCGTATGGATTATAAGGAACCACCAGTGGAGGAAGAGCACAAATCACAAGATCATTATTTGTTTTTTTAAGTATTCATCACCCAAATTATGGAAGAATAAAGAAATGTGTTGCCTCAGCTTTGTGGAGAACCGAGCAATGATACATCTTTCATGTGGAGGCCGATAGATCACACATCAGTTCCAAAGTGTGAAACAATCATATAGGGGTTTTATCGAGTGGCCATTATCAACACCAAGGAAAGGAAGTCATACTGGCGACTGAGCACACCAATCTAACACAGATACGATTTAGGAAAGAGCTGCATTCCACCCGACCAACGCATGGAATTATAAGGTCGAGGGTAATTATAAGGGATCAGTTGCCATACTACAGTTTAGTCACGAGGAAAATGAGGATGAGAAGCACTATTGTTAGCACCGACAGAACATAAATTCATGCACGACAAACTTCCTTCGTCATGATGCCATGGACTATAGTTAAAGGTGAAACAATTAGGTGACCTCTTAATCAAGTTTTAATTCAACTCATGGTTTGGAAAGATTAATATACCTATGTAATAATCACAAAGAATCATACGAAGGGGAGAAATTTAGCTATATAGTATAACAATGAAGATATAAGGCTATAATAATAATAATAATAACATTAGTATTAAAAAAAGGAGGAGAGAGAAGAAGGTGGGACAATAATTTTAACTAAGCTATTATCAATCAATTTTTTACCTACACTATCTTGGGACCAAATTTGTTGAAGATTTAGTATTTTCCTTCTTTGGTATGAAGGGAGATGGGACCTTTCCTAGAAAATACCCATAAAATTCTAGATGAAATTAAAAAACATGGGGCCTTTTCTTAGCAATACTTGTTTAGATCATAATAACAGGCATTTCTCAAAAATGTTCTATGCCATTATGCAACAAAAGCACCCATGGGAAGTGAAGGAAGGACAAATTAGAGGGGATAATATCTTCACACTTTGCTGTGAATTTCAACAAACAATGTCAAACAAAAACCTTCATACGTTGGAGGAATTAGACACTAGTTTGTCTAGGGTAGGGTTTCTAGAATGGAATAAAATCAGTTGGGCTCTCAAGCCATCCATGCTTGCATTGATACAACCCAAACTTTGGGAAAATCCTTGTGAAGAGGTCAAGCTCAAAGTGGCTTCTTGTCTCAACATGATCATAGCGGTAACATCACTACTACTACCTTACAATAATGATATCATGAGGGACATATTGCAGTGTATAGTATAAGCACTTCAAGGTTTGAAAAACATCATGCTTCCTATCTGTTGTGCCCTACAACAACCCCCCATTTCATATCATTATTATTCTCAAAACTATAATGTGAAATGAGTCCCTTTTAATTTTAATTGGTATCAACTTAGTATTACTCAAAAAGGTCCGAAAGCAAAATAAAAAAATTACAAAACCTTTTTGATAAACCAATTAAAGGTCTTACATATATATATATATATATGATTAATCTTTTATCATTGCGATAAAACAATCGCAAGATCGCATATCGCAATGACAAATGAGGCATAACTTAAAGACCCATTGGTTTTCTCCGACGCGACAACTCGCAATAGGCTATCGGATATCGGCAATAATAAGTTGGCACAATAAAATTCCTTTTCGCTCCAATGCGATGCGATATCGCTATCGGCGATCGACGATTTACCATGCATGCTTTTGAAGTGCCCAGTTGATACTCCCGACGCGACGCGATATCACTATCAGTGATCGGGGATTCCAAATGCAACCAATGTAACAATTTAAGATTTCCCCGACGCCCGATTGTGATAAGGCCAAAAGCGCAAATTTCAAAAATCCTAAAGCACAGTTATTACGATTAATTCGTATTAAAAGCCTTATCTTTTGAATAGCTATTCATCTGCGCTCAACCGCCAAAACATCCAAGGCATGCTTAAACAAATCATTCGGCCAATAATCGATATGGTGGGCATTTAATGGATTGAAAGGTCTTAACGACCATTTAATGAAACAATGAGCCTAGAAATCTTCTCACAGATTGTATCCGTGGCCACCTTAAGTTAATCATTCATCATGCATTGATCGATATATATCTCGCTCATATTTGGTTTTGCGCTATCCATTTTCTGTATTACGTTCATTTTCACTCCTGTGCAGAACTCTTCCGAAGTAACGAATTCAAGCAGAATGGGGAAGAAGTCTAAGAAAGCTGCAATCGCTTCCGCTTCGCTGGCCACAGGACAACCCATCGCTGATCCAGGAACTAAAAAGAAAGGATTGATATCGGATACTACATGTCTAGGACTCGGCAAAACTACTTGGCAAAGTACCTATAATTTGATTGAAGCCGAAGAACAAGAGAAGACAGTAGTACAAGCCTCAGCAGATAGCACTCGAAAATCTGATGCTACTCTAAAGGACTTAGCCAACTCTTTCCTTCATCGGATAGCAGCTCGGGAACAAATTCTCCCATATATAGATGTAGTGAGATGGGCAATTTAGGAAATCCCAATCACAGACAGAACCTTCAGTACCAGAGATGGGAGAATCTTCGGTTCATTTCAAGCTGATGATTTGAGGCAAATGTATCATTTGCCTGTGCCAGAGAAGAAGTACAACACGACATTTCTGGATAAATTCCGAGATGAGAACGAGACTGAATCCGAACCCATTCGGGAATGGAGGCAAAATCCAGCAAAGCACAAGCATGAATCTTCGGGTAAGTACTCGGTTGATTCTCTGTGCTCTCCTTATTGCTATGCTGGGATAATGATGTGTAGGTTGTGGGGGTTGCATGATTCCACTAATTTTACTATAGAAATGGTTCCCTTGATGGAAGCGGCATGTAATGGTGAAATAATGGATTGGGCAACTATACTGTCTGATAAGCTAGCAACTGCAGTTCTTGATTTTAGAACCAAATCCCACGTCACTGAAAGGCTTATTCCCCCATTCTACTATAGTGCTTATATGCTAGACATCCTGTGTTTTAAATCTGAATTTCCTGTGCTCGGATGGAGGTGGACTTCGCAAGACCCCACGCCCATCCACATATACCATCAGAAGTTATGGAAAAATTACTACAAGCACCATTTATACCAAATCTGCAACGGCTTTATGTTACCCATTCATCATTCTATTTTTAATAAGCTTGCCCCTAAGGTTTCCTACCAAGCAGGGATTGATTTGACATCAATAGGAAGTTGGTTCGGGGAGGAAAAGTTTACTTATATCATAATTTTCGGCAGTCAAGCCAAACCTCACGTTCTTCCTTTGTACACACCTGATAAACTGCTGGCTAGAGAGATAGCCTATCAGATTATCTCTGAAAGAGTTACACAAACTCTAAAGAAGAATAAGAAGCAGGTGTAGCCCTCTTTTCCTTGAGACGTGGTATCTACACTCTACATGATTTCAAACATGCAGAGAAAGAATCTGAAAAAATAAAGTCATTAACTCTGGCAACTCTCCCTAGTAGGTGATTTGATCCATGCAAAGTCGCCTATAATGCACTTGAACAAGCCAAATTGATCAAGTTTGAACATAAAGAAGATAAGTTTGATGACCTGTTCTCATCAGCCGAGTCAATGTACCAAGTTAAATCGCTGGCTATAATCGAATACAAAGATGAAGGATTAGTTGAATTTAACAGACTTAGAGAATAGAGGTTGCAAACTCTGCCTCTAGATCTGTTAGCGACAACCCTAACAACAAAATCAAGCGAGCCTGAGCAGTGACTTATTAAGGAACCTCTTGTTACATCAAAGGAACAGGAAGAAGTGCATATGAAAAAACAAGAAGATACCCAGGCGAAAGAGCAGGAACAGAGCAGTATTAATGTGAATGAAAATACTCAAATTGACCCGAAATTGCTCCAGGAATGGTAGCAATTCAATTCAATTATCGGTAATCTTGAGTGCTCTAAAGATGACGAGACATCAAAAGAGGTCAATACACAGGAGGCAACTTCAAAGCAGGTTTCAAGTGAAACCAACGACCTACCCAGTTCGAAAGAAGTAGAGATAATCCCAAAGGATCCTTCCGACCAGGTTATTTTGCAGATAGAAGAAATTCCTCCCTTGGATGTCTTCTATAGCCCAAGACACAAAGCTGTGGTGAAATGACAGAGGAAAAGGAGAAGGACTGATCAACCTTCCCTATTCCCAGAACAAACAGTGACGGGCAATGTGCTTTGGAAAGAGGAATTTGACCGCTCTGATGATCTAACAAAACTATCACAATATGCTGGAGCCTATTCGGCGGCGACAATAGACAAAGCATCATAGGTGAGTAGTTTATTGAAAACAAAAGACCAGGAGATATTTTCATTACAAGCACAACTATCAGAAGAATAGCAAAAGGCAGAGCAGGCAGAATAGCAATTGGGAATACAACAACAAATAAATAACCAATTAACTAAACAATTGCAGGAAGAGAAACAGAGGATTGATGACAGCGCAGTTCAAAAGTAGAAAGAGCTATCTGAGGCATTGGCGCAACTAAAAGCATCGAATGAACAAATGCTGAAGTCAAAAGATGAGCAGATTGCTCAGCTTTCAGCCCAGCTAGAGAAAACAAAGAAACTTCCAAAGCTAGATGAATTCAAAGTAGAGGCATTTCAGATAAAAAAAGCATTGATAAATCAGATAAAGCTTTTATGTCAACAAATCGCCCAGGCGGAACCATTATGCGATTTAACGACATCAATAAGTGAGAAATCGGAAAAAGCTAGAACAGACTTGGATCAAGCCGCAGAAACATTAACCAATTTTCTTGAATGGCAAGATACCGATCAGGGATAGGCGGCTAATTTACCAAAGATTTTAGAATCGCATAAAGAGATATTATTTACAGAATGGCAGCCTCAGTTAATAAAGGCAGAAAGAGTAATTTCAAGATGCAAATCAACCACTAGTAATTTGGTTGAATTGGTTAATAATACTCTTTACTTGTCTAACATGATCTCTCAATGTACTTGTTGTGGCCAGCAACAACCCCCCCCTTTTTTCATTTAAGTGTTTGTCCAAAATGCTAAATGAATGGGGACCCCTAGTTTAATTTTGAGAAAAATCAAATTTTCCTTATTCAAAATAAAGCTACCATCGTAAGCTTAGAAAGGTCTTTCGAATATTTTTAACCTAACTCTACGATAAGGTAAAGGTCTTTAAAAAATTGCATTAATGTGCAAGGTCCCCCACGTTAAGCCTAACGTCTCATCGCAGTAAGTAATGTTCATAAGAAAAAACCTCAAAATCTGCCGATCTGCGATAACACCGATCGCAAGATCGCACATCGCAGAAATAAAATGGCAATACTTAACAAACATCAAACTCCTGCGACCCGCAATGTTGCAACCTGCGATATTGCGATCGCCGCGATGACGCAGTCTGCGATCTGGCAATTTGCGATTAGCGCGCCTTGCGATGGCATGATCTTCAATATAATGTAAGAAAATCATGAATCATTTAATCGCGAATCCTTCGGGCACGCCATTCAAAGAAAAGACACTTACCATAATCTGACCCCAAATCATGCGCTTTTAATGATAGTAAGTGGATTAGTTGTCAGTTATTTAATGAAATAAAGACGCGTGCTTTCTAAAGAATTATTTCACATAAGGTGGCATATTTGGTATATCTGTTGCATTTAAAACTCTCCCATCACCTTTGTCGATCAGTCATTTCCACTTCGCTCGTAATCTGTAGGAACTAAGAGATAAGAAGATTCAAAAGTCAAACGCAGGAGCAAATGGGAAAGAAACATAAAGCCCAAGGCTCCGAGACGAAGGAAAAGGCAAAGGAGATGGCACCCTTGTACACAGACACTGCATGCAACAGGGACGCAGGAATTTCGACCTGGGAAGGCATGTATAGGGTGCTGGAGGAGGAAAATCCTAGAGTAATGAAGGTTGATAGCGCCGCGGGATCACAAAACTCTTCCGAGGCATCCTTAGAAGAGCTGGCATGTTCATTTCTTCACTGAATAGCAGCTAGACGCAAGATTTTTCCGTATACAGATATGATCAGATGGATACTTGACAATGCAGAGTTACGAGGCAGACAATTCAAGGCTCAAGGGCATGGGCTCATAGGATCATTCACCACACAAGACTTAAAGCTTATGTATCATCTTCCCAGAGCCTCAGACGACCTACAACACGCAATTTGTCAAGAAATTTGCAGCAGAGAACCCAAACCTGGCAGAAACCACTAAAGAATGGACCA
>APFE030979862.1:0-12552 GCA_000404065.3 Pinus taeda
TTGCTACTTTTCATCTGAATAAAGCTATTCTTGTTTCCTTCCATATTCTTGTGTACTTGTTTATATATGCTTGTATATGGTTAATGCACATCTGATCATGCATTATTTATGAACTCAGATCCTTGTTTCTTGCATAGTAGTATGTTGCTGTGATTCCACAAGTCCTTTTGAAGCTGGGAAGACAAAGAAGAAGTGGCAAAACTCTATCAAGAAGGAGAGGAAATCGAGCGCAAGACTCAGGTTGGCCCTCTTGGTTATCCTCTCATCTATTTTCATAAAAAGAATCAATAGTAGACTTTGATTGTTTGTTTCTAAGATAGCCACCCATCTTAGTGGGAATAACAGCATCCGAGTGGACACTATTCATGTATAACAAAATGGCGACTCCGCTGGGGAGCGACTAGATTACTTGTTAGCCTATCTATCCTTGTTTCTTTTATAAACATATAGATGGAGCCTGAAGTCAAGCCAGCTAGCCTTCGAACTGCAATTGTCATACAAATGCAAAATAGATCAATGCTGCTTCAGTCAATCTCCGTGTTTTTTTTATAAATTAAACAATAGATCTGCAAGAAATCTAATTGCCCTAAGTGGTGGCTCTAGTAACCTTTTAGATCACCCCTGTGTTTTACATACATTGATCTTTACTTATTCAGCTTAAACACCTGAACTAGATTAAAAACTGTGAGTGAAATCTTGTTCAGAGTCTCGCACTGTAACCATCACACCCTGCCTTCAAGGCAGCTTGTATGCATCACACTTCCTGAATGGAGTAGGTGCACTGCATACTGAGTTCACTGTGTAATAGGTGTGATGGTCAGGGAGGATTGAATTTACCCTCTGACTGTGGATTTTTTGTCACTGTTTTCAGTCTTATTCATGAGTTTTGTTGTCTGTAGTCAGTGTGCTTCTGTGAAACCCCCTTCTCTTGCATTATTCTGCCTCCTTAGTGCAAAGAACTATAAACATTTTTTATGTATTGCGCGTCGTTTTAGTTCTCTTTTGCAAAAAGTAGCATAGTCGAACTGTTGTCTCTAGATCTGAAAGTATCGTAGATGTCATTTTCAGTTTTGGAAAGCAATTCCATTGTTTTAGATAGTCGATTATACAATTACTATTGCATAAGATTTGAATTATTAGTTTTAAAGTGTCAAAAAGCAATTTCCATTTCAAAATCGCAAAGTGTCTCTCTTTCTTTCACTTCGTTTTGAAAAAGAATTTTGTTGAGTACTGTCACTTTAAAAGTAATTCAGTTTTGCACATAGATTTCTTAACGTCATTCACACATTAAGAGAGCTGAAAAACAAATACATGCATGTGCATTTGCATTTTGAATGCTTGGCTTGATTTAGGACTGTGCATTTTAGCATGTGCTCTGTGCTCTGTGAAGAAAAGATGCTTGACTTTCTTCCCTTTAGTAGCTAGGATTTTCATTTGCTGGAAAGAAGATTAAATTTTTGTGTATCATCTAGAGCATTTTTAGATTTATACATACATCAGTGGTGTAACCTTGAAAGGAAAACTGTTAAGCAAGATCACTTAAAATAAATTCAATGAATCTAACAACCAACTTTGCGAACTTAACGCCACAACATCTAGAGCGTCTAGGCTAGAGACATATTCTGGCGTCGTAAAGCCTAGTAACTGTTGCTTTCAGTGTTGGTTGGGTGATTCCTCCACTCTAAGATGGCAAGTGCCAGTACGGACTTGTGCTCCCACATACCGTCACGTATATATTGGGAGACCACAATAGGCTACATCCTTTATCCTTAGGAATCTGTGTCTGCCGCCCTATCGATCGTAATGCACCGAACACAGCATTCGGGAAGATTGACTGACGTACCGTAAAAAGTATTCTACACTTTTATGATTGGTTTAGTAATCCTCTCTACCTAGATCTCCAAAGAATTCCATTTTTCTCCTTTTCAGACTCCTTAAAGGAAAAGGTCCTCTGAGCGCTTGTCACTTCAAGCTCAATAAAAATCGAAGGCAACTAGAGTCATCTTTTGTTTTTTCTCGACTCTTTAAAATTTAAAAAATAGGTTGTGTCCAAGCGTCTAAAAATTTATTTTAATCGGAATAACGTCACAAATTCCCTCATTGATCTTCAGGTTGAGAAAATGGAGTCTACCAACCAAGGATTTCCCCATGAAGGAAATCCTAGTCCCTTCTCCTCTTGGGGAGATGTTGGTCCACCCCATATGGCCACTTTGTCACTTCCAGGATTGACAATTGTTTTGCCGGTCTGGCTCTTCTCTACCTCTGTCATTCAGAATCCCATAATTCCTGAACAGTCTAACTAGCAACTAGACGACACTAGAGTTGACTCCCAACCTTCTACTTCATCTGATTCTCCTTCTCCTCCTTCCTCTTTGCTTGATAAAGCCGATGAGGCCAAAAATCAAGTAACTGAGAAGAAGAAGAAGTAGAAGGAGAAAAAGGAAAAGAAGAAAAAGCAACAAAAATCGAAAGGGAGCAACCAAATATCGTCTAACGAAAATTCACACACCGCACAATCCGATAGCATCAACCTCTGGCAATCACGTTGAATGCTCACCATCAACCAATGAAAGTGAAGCACATGGACAAAGAAGGAATCCTAAACTTCCTTGTAAGTTGTGTGAAGGTGATCATGGCGTCCATCGTTGTCCCTTCCTTGAGGAGGCTAAAAGAGTTTTGGATAATCGTTTGGTTTCACCGCTACGACTTCCTCTTGGATATCAAAAACTCTTGCCGAGCCCTCCACCGGTTGAAAATCCAGCTGGCCCGTAATTGTGGTCAGAAAAAGCACCTATCTTTGAGAATGAACCCTCTGAATCCATACTAGATGAAAGTCAAAGAGTCGATACGGAAGTTGACCCGGTCTTGCCTTCAGAGTGTTCATATTTGAATGATACCGTCACTGAAGAGAAAGAGAGTGATACCGTTCAAATTATTTTCATCAACACTGACTCCGATGAGCTTAGGGGTAGTCCTCCCATTCCTTTACCGCAGGAAGGAAGTTCATCAGAGTCATATACGGTCATCTGTTCGGTCCCACCACCAAGCAACCTAGTTGTTTCCTTTGACTGGAATCTACTAACCAGATCCTGTTTACCAGCCAGTGTACCATTCAGAATCATTGTACAAGCTTACAGAATGGTCATGGTTGGTACCATCATTGATGAAGGGGCTTCTGTGAGTATCCTTTCCTCAACTGCTTGGAAAGCACTTAGTTCGCCATCACTTTTGCCTGAAATGAGAAATCTAACAGGCTTCGACAAAGGAACTAGTCGACCTTTAGGGATCCTTCCAAATGTGCCCATAACTTTGAGAAGGAAAACTATTCACATGAACGTTATGGTAGTTCAAGGACCTTTAGATTATAATCTACTCCTTGGACGTGACTATATTTATTGCATGGGATCCATCGTCTCCTCACTCTTTAGAGTAATGTGTTTCCCGCACAAAGGCAGAATGGTCAAGCTCATGGACCAAATGTCATTCCCCAGATCACACATCACAAATAGTCAAATGCCGTCCCTAAATGGTCTTTTCACACAAGAAATGTCTCATCGGTCTCCAGTCCATCCACTTGATGAGCGTGAGTGATTCAGGAAGAGGTGACTGAAACCCAGGGGGCATGCACCTTGGTTTGTTTCGGCAGGAAAACCTTGGGTATAGAGTGGATCTCTGCGAGGGATATATGACTAGTCTGGCGAACCTTTCCTTACAGGAAAATGGGAATGGACTGGAATAAGATACCTTCGTCAAAGTTATGTTAGTGGAGGTGCGTCTGCGCCATTCACCTTTGGTTGTTTCGATAGACATCGCTGAGGGAGCATTTTCCTTGGTAACTTGGAAATTTTTCACTATACCTGGGGGCATGCAAACCTTTTGTAAGCAAGCAAGAAATGACCAGCTAACATTAGCTCTATGATTCCGCTGACTTCAACCACCTAGGTCAGGTGAGTGGCCGAAACCATTCATCTTTATAGGGGCCACCTGGGCACCAACAAAGTAAAGGAAAAAATTTTCCTACCTAGCCTTGGTGGTGATATTAGTAGTTAAGTAGAGAGGCATAGTTGGCCGTTCCTAGTGTGCATGAAAGATGATTCGGGGCAAAGCTTCAAAAGGTGCAAGCTCTATAAAAAATGGCATCTTGAATGAGACATTTCTTATCATATGACTGGCGAGCAATGTTGTCACAGAGTTCAAGCTTGTTAAAAAATAAACTCTCCACGATCAGTTTTAGCGCATAGTTCAAGTTCATTAAAAAATAAACATAAGTCATGAGCAAGGGTTTCCCCCAATGTTTAAGCTCATTAAAAAAAATGAACCGGTAAATAACCATTGTGAATGCCTTATCGCCAGCTTTTGAGCCTTGGACATGTTCTCGTCATCACCTCCACTCTGTTTTTTGCCGATCATTCACCCCCATATGATTGTTTACCCCTTCGAGGAACATCTACGAAGAGCGATTCTGCTAGCCATCCTTGTAACACTTCCGTGATTGGAAAATTCTAAATCTTACCTGGAATTAGCTGCTACCCGAAACCATCACTCGTTCCTCGAAAACGAGTCAGCTTTAAGCTCTTTTCACCTGACTCGTAAAATATGAAAATATTGCCAATCGATTGGCCTCTCCGACTCATTAAAAGGCATCATAAGTGCTATCCCTCCTCTAGATTTTAATCTTTTTGGACTTGAGGGATTATTACACAAAAAGATCGAGCGCTTGTCTTGTTCAGCTTGTTAAAACTATCGAAAATTCATCCATTTTGTATTATTTTACGCTTTTTCGGACTTAAGGGATTATACAATGAAAAAGAATCTTCGGAGTCTTCTTTCCATTTCTTTCACTCTCTAAAATTGAAAGAGACCGAGTTATCTTTGTCGTTAAACTCGTTAAAATTGAATAGCAACAAACTCATCCAACAAGACGAGAACGAGTTTCACTGTCCCTAGACTCGCTAAAATATAGTGACAGGTTCGCCCGAAGGGTGGATTATAGAACACGCATATGTTATCCTCCTCAAGCTTGACAAAAATAAAGAGGTACTAGTCAGAAATGACTGGGGAAAATTGGGAAGAAAATAAGAAGAAACTTTATTGGTAGCAAGTCGCTCTTGAACATGACACTTTCCTTCCACATCCATGCCGGGTTGGGTTGTTCCGTTCACTTTTCTTCACCATTGGTCCATCACACCATCCATATTTGGGGTTAACGATACCAATCCATCATCAGTGTTGTTGATATGTTCAAGAGAAGTCATTCAGACAATTCACCTGTGTCTCACCCACTACAATACATTCATGCTTCATTCCTTCATGACTGCCACCCTGAACCCTGTATCGTAAGTTTGTTTTCACCTCCAAAATCATTTGCTTCATTCCATGTCGTTGATGTGGGATTCATTAAGGCCCTCCTACGACGGGTCGCTTCTTGTCAACATCAGCTGATTATCTAAGAAGTTGACTTAGGAACAACCCTTTCAGTACTTTGAAGCTTGCATGCCTCAATGACAAGTTTCTCACTTTCGGCAACAGGTTTACATCAATGGCCTTTGACTGAGAGATTTTACATGGTGTTCGACACCAAGTCCCTTTTCACACCACGTGATTTGTACTGTAGTACCTTGAGGGTCATCATCATTATTGATGATTCCTCTCGTGCCTGTTAACAACTTACATCATTGGCTGGTAATTAGGCGATGCCTTTCCATGTTCGACTCCAGAACATTTTTCACATGGATTGACTTGTACTCCAAGTGAATATTGAACGAGTTTTGAAGACCCCAGATCTAGTTTCATCCATCCGGGCTTCGATATATTCAAGAATATAAGAACATCCAGTGTACATCATTGCTGAACAGATGATCATCCAAATCAAAGGATGATGTGTCCATATCATCAGTCTGTCACATAGACGATCGTCTGTCCTATGTACATGAAAAATGAATTTATAAAGCTGAGCATGGGAATGCCTGCCTTAGGTACATCATGAAAAAATGTTGTCAGAATAATGTATTGTATTGTATCTTATTACAGGTCGCCTCCCTGCTTGGAAAAACTTCAGATCCTTGTAGTAAAGCATTTCACCTGTCATCAAAAAAGATTAACGACCTCATGCTTTAGGGAGCAACTGTTATAGACATTTTTGGGCACTTCAACCCCAATCAAAAATGTCCATAAACTGAGGGCTCTTAATTCCCTAAAAGTGTTGCTTCACTGCCTAAAGGAACAAGGTCAATTGATTACATCATCTCCCAGAAGTTGTCCATTGAAAACTGCTCATAAATGGTCAAAGCTGGACCATACTGAAAGCTCAATGCAGAGGGTGCAATGCATATCACCTTCCCAATGTACAGGGTGCGATGCATACTGATTTTCTCCTCTGTAGGGTTGCGATGGTCGGGAATGGACAAATGGCAGGGACAAAAATGCGAGGTGGAAGATCATGGAATCTTCCAGAAGCTTCCCCTTTGACACTTGCCACTCCATTTTCGACCAGGGATGAGTAAGAGATCATCATTCCCCAAGTGGAATCAGGAACTATCAGAGAGAAGACACTAATGAAGATCCAAAAAGATGACTCACCTCTCTGTAATCCCTCATCACAGAGATCCAGAGGCTGGAATTTTGTGTCGTATAGAGAAGTGTTGTTGGTATTTTGGTGTACATTCACAGTGTTGGGTGATCTAGTTTTGCTTGAGGTGAAGAAGGGCTTCTTAGCTGGAGGATGATGCTGGGTCAGAGCACATGGTTGTAATCTCCTTGCTACTTTTCATCTGAATAAAGCTATTCTTGTTTCCTTCCATATTCTTGTGTACTTGTTTATATATGCTTGTATATGGTTAATGCACATCTGATCCTGCATTATTTATTAACTTAGATCCTTGTTTCTTGCATAGTAGTATGTTGCTGTGATTCCACAGGTCCTTTTGAAGTTGGGCAGACAAAGAAGAAGCGGAAAAACTCTATCAAGAAGGAGAGGAAATCGAGCGCAAGACTCAGGGTGGCCCCCTTGGTTCTCCTCTCATCTATTTTCATAAAAGGAATCAATAGTAGACTTTGATTGTTTGTTTCTAAGATAGCCACCCATCTTAGTGGGAATAGCAGCATCCGAGTGGACACTATTCTTGTATAACGCAGATGAAAAGAAAGACGAGGGGGCAGGAGATCCTACCAAAATCTTGCGCGAAGAAGCCCTTGAGCGACAAAGGAATGCAATGATGGATAACTTTGTCTAGATTCTTCAATGGCTACCCAGGGGAGACGCATTCGTTTCCAGTAGCTACTCTAGAAATGCCACACCATTTAAGGTATAAGTTAATTTTGGAATCCCCATATTTGAGGGTCAAATAGACGTAGATGTTGTTGATAAATGGTTAAATCTATTAGATGGTTATTTTTCTGTTCATGATTTTTCCAGTTGGGAAAATATTACTTTTTCTCTTCTCAAAGTAGCCCCCCACGTCAAGGACCGGTGGGAAACTTATTGTGAGCTGAAGGATGAAATTATAGGCTCACTATTTTCAGTCGCACCCACATGGGATTCATTCCGAGATGCCATCAAGGAGTAGTACTACCCTATCAAAAGCTATGAGGATCAATACATAAGGTGGATCATGCTATGGCAGGGAAGGGGCCAAGACGTGCCAGAGTTTACCAATATTTTTCACACCCCTCACACAAAGTTGGGTATCAAGGATTCAGAGTAGCATTTGGTACACAAATACCATGGCTACCTGCACAAGTACAACCAGGAAGAAATAGAATTCCTGAACATCCCCTCGCTTGGAACGACATACCGATATGCCATCAAGGTCAAGCAAAAGCTTAAACAGAAGAAGCAAGACTTTGGATATGCAAATCCGAAGTAAGTGAAAGGTACCCCTAAACCGCAGAACAAAGGAAAAAGCCAACACGGGATAGCCCAAGACAACTCGCTAAAGATGCAAGCAAAGAACAATGACATGAAGCCAAAAAAGGACACGAGAAAGTGGTGTGAGTTCCATAAGAGCTCCACTCACAACACAAGTGAGTGTCGAGCCAAGTAGTCATCGGCGGCTGAGCTAAAGGTTTAAGAATCAAATGCATGTTCCAATTCTGAGTCAGAACCTGACGAGGGTAATGAAAAAGTGAAGCAGATTATTGATGTGGAGCCCAATGTCACCATTTCCACCACGAAGGTACAAAAGGAGGAACCCGAAGATCTAGAGGAGGAGGAGGATTTATTCCATTCCCAGGTGTGGGTAAAGGGCTCCCTCCTATAGTTCATTGTTGACAAAAGGAGCCAAAAGATCCTCATTTCAGTAGAGGTTGTAAAGTGATTGGGCTTACCAACCATAGCACATCCCCAACCATACACCATCGGGTGGTTTCACCAAGGACGAGATCTTCATGTGAGCTAGCAGTGTTGCCTTCCATACAACATCAAGCCCTTCATGGATGAGGTATTATGTGACATTGCTCCCCTTGAAGTTTGTGATGTATTATTAGGACAACCATAGTTGTGGAAGTGACATGTTGTGTATGAATCAAGGCCCCGTGCTTTTATTGTTACATTGGGAAATAAGTTGTACAGGATAACAGAGGTAGCACTGCCTACTGCCATCTCTTTGGTTACTGCAAAACAATGTAGTAAGCTCATTTACAAAATCGGGAAATTTGTTTTCCTGATGATACACCCTCAAGGAAAGAAGAAGATGGTGGCCATGACCTCTAGACAGGACCCCTCCACACGACAACTACAAATGGACAAGGTCATGGAGGAGTACGAGGACATCTTCACCTTCCTTGCAGGGGTTCCTCTGCAATATTAGGTCAAGCACTCCATCAATCTGACCCCAGGTGCACCGCTGCCCAATGGACCAATCTATCAACACTCCATCCTGGAGAATGATGAAATCAAGAGGCAGATTCAGGATCTGCTATAGAAAGGTCACATCCATCCAAGTTCATCGCCCTGTGGGAGCCCGATCGTGTTGGTACAAAAGAAGGATGGGACTTGGAGACTTTGTATTGAGTATCGGGTGATGAACAAGATCACTATCCATAATAGGTACCCGATCCCACGGATTGATGACCTCTTGGACCAACTTAAGGGGGAAAAATATTTCAGCAAGATCGATCTAAAGTCAGGATATCACCAGGTACCAATCGAGCCCTCTAATGTGTGGAAGACTACCTTCAAAGTCAAGGAGGGCCTTTTTGAATGGTTGGTTATGCATTTCGGATTGACAAATGCTCCTGAAACCTTCATGAGGCTAATGGATGAAATCTTGTGGCCATTCACCAACTCATTTGTAGTGGTATACTTGGATGACATCCTCATCTTCAGCCAGAGTTTGGAAGAGCACCTCCACCACATCCGACAAGTTCTCCAAACATTGTGGCAACACAAGTTATGTGCCAATTTGGAGAAATGCACTTTTGGCATGACCCCGGTTCAATATCTGGGATACATTATTGATGAACAGGGGGTGCATGTGGATCCAACCAAGATCCAAGTCATTCAGGATTGGCCATCTCCAACCACTCTAATAGATTTCCATAGCTTTTGAGGTCTTTCCAACTTCTACCACAGGTTCGTGTTGGGATTTTCTCGTATCACTTGGCCCTTGAGTCAAGTCACCAAGGGAGGAGTGAAATAAAAATTCTTTTGGTCTGAATCTCAACACAAGGCATTCACAGAATTGAAATATCACCTATGCACGACACCAGTGCTTGCATTATCAGATTTGCAACAACCATTTAAGGTCGAGATAGATGCCTCTGACTATGCTATTGGGGCAGTCCTTACTCAACACGGGCATCCAGTGGCATATCACAGTGAGACACTTTTAGACACAGTCCGGAAGTATCCCACTTATACAAAGAGATGTATTCCATTATGCAGGCTTGCCAATAATGGAAGCATTACATTTTAGGGAAGTAAATGGTTATCCACATAGACCACCAACTCCTGCAGTTCATACAGACCCAAGGAAAATTGTAGAATGATCGCCACCAGAAGTGTTTGACATACCTGCAACAGTTCCATTTGAATATCAATTATGAGAAGGGCAACACCAATAATGTTGCAAATTGCCTCATTCGACCACCAATCATGGCATTGACCACCGTGTTCAACTCTTGTGGGCACGAGACTTTTGATTGGCCACTTCTCTATAAAAGCGACCCAGAATTCAGCCACACATACCAAACACTCTTGGAGTGTCAACATGTTGTAGATTTTCACCTCTAGGATGCCCTGTTATGTCACCTAGGTCACCTTTGTGTTCCTTCAAGAGAGTGTGCCAAGATGATTTGGGAAGCACACTATAGTCAGGTTTCTGGGCATTTCGGGGTCGAGAAGATGGTGGCAGTACTGCAAAAGTATTTCTATTGGCTAAATCTTTGATAGGATGTCAAAAAGTACATTAGATCATGCACTACCAGTGCCATTACCAAACTGACCATCAAGAAGCAAGGCCTCTATACCCCGCTGCCTACCCCTAGTCAACCTTGGGAATCCATCTCCATGGATTACATGTCAGGCCTTCCTTCCACTAAGCATGTAAACAACTGTGTTTTTGTGGTCGTCGACATGTTCTCGAAGATGGCCATTATGGTGGCCTACAAGAAGAATATCACAGCAGAAGCCACTACTAAACTCTTCTTTGAATGAGTGTGGGTACACTTTGGGATCCCACAATCTATCATCTCAGAGCGAGACAACAGGTTCCTCAGTACATTTTGGTCCAGTCTCTGGTCGATGATGGACACCAAACACACTAAGTCCACAGCCTTCCATCCTCAAACTGATGGCCAGACAGAGGTTGTCAATAGGATGATTGTACACATTCTGCGCATGTACAACTCAAAGCATCCACACACACGGGACGAGAGCCTCCCCTATGTTCAACACATCTATAACCACACTCTTCATAACTCGACTAGCCATAGACATTTTTAGGTGGGCTTGGGATTCCAGCCACTATGTCCCATTGATGTGGCCATGCCATTTGCAGCTACTCACATAGATTCGGCTCATGTCCAGTCTGAAACAGATAAGGCAACCAACTTCATTGAGCACATCCAACATATTCACCAGTAGGTCCATGACATTTTGGAGAAATCAAATTCCAAGTACAAGCAACGACATGATCAACATTAGGTGTGTTAGGTTCCTATACCAATAGGTTTTATTTTTTATGATTGACAATGGAAGTGCTAAATATGTTCATCCATGCATGCTATAGAGGTTCCATATTTTGTATACAGACAAAGAAAATTAAAAAATGAAAAGAGGGTATGCCTTAAAAGAATAATCAAAAGACAAGAAAATCAATTGGTCAGAAAAAATAGTGAAAATGAACCCCAAACCAAAGACCAGGAAAGTGGCTAGTCAAAATACCACTACTGTCTTATTTTGCAAGTTCACCATGTGAAGGTACTGCTGCTTATTACATTTGATGGATGGCCCAATAGTTCAATCCGGACCATGCCATGTTTGAATTGTTGTTGTAGAATAGAGAAAGAATATCTGTCCAAATAGTTCAAGCTTGGCAGATGAGTAGCTAGGTAGAGAATTTAAGGAGCCCAACTGCTTAATTTGGGCCCTTGGAAGAGATAAGAGTACATTTATATAGGTAGATAGTCAAAAGAAAAAGAAAACAATTAGGGTTGCCAATTCAAGTGCACCCAATCCAAAGGAAGAAAAAAACGTTAGGTGTATTAGGCTGGGTAACTAGTTTGAGGTTGCAGAGGCAAGTTGGTAATCACTTGTGGTCTTGTCAAGAAGGACTCATCTCATTTATGGAATTGGCACCATAACAGTTGTTTGGTGGTACAACATTGGAAGCATGACTAACTTCCCCTTTCATTCCCCCAAAGATCACTTATTAACATTCCCTCAAGGACCTTGGGATTTGCCCAAATAGTCCAGTCTCACTCTATTCTTATTAAAAAACCAAGTTGACATCTGAGTTAACTTAGTGAAAAGTAGCCACATTTCTTGTGTAAAAGTTGATCTTTCTACAATCCATTCATTTCCCTATGCTCAAGTTTCCATTCTATAAACTTAGCATGCATCCATTCCTTTTCATTCCATAGAACTCATAACATCTAACCCTATTATCTAGCTCCCTAAATCATTTCCCCACCCTTATTCTACAAAAACTATGTATAAAAGCCCCGAAAATATTAAATATCCCACCCCATAGTAATATAGCTGTTGGCATTATGATTAAGGTGTTGTCCTTGATGGCAACTCACTCAGAGGAATGATACAGGTGATGGAAACTCACTCAGAGGACAGATCATAGTACAACAGGTAAATAGAGAGATATACGCAGGTTGACCATGAAGAAAGGGCATATATACGCAGGTTGACCATGAAGAAAGGGCATATATACGCAGGTTAGCGAAGCAGAAGGAGCGTGCGCGTATACACGTGGGTTAATAAGAGTAAAGACGCGTACATGTTGGAAATCATGGTTTTGGTCCGTGGTATTTGGTCCAAAGTGACGACCCCATGTATTGGGTTCATGGTATTGTTTCTACATGGTTTTGGACCATGGTATT
>APFE030979862.1:43727-67641 GCA_000404065.3 Pinus taeda
GAGGAAGAGGACATGTCCTGTTTTCCATATGCAAGTGCAGTTAGTAGCCTGATGTATGCAATGGTCTGTACTAGACCATACATTGCACATGCAGTGGGAGTATTAAGCAAGTTTATGTCAAAACTAGGAAAGGAGCATTGGACATCAGTGAAGTGGGTTTTCAGGTATTTGCATGGCACTAGTGATTATGGTTTGTGTTACCAAGGAAGACCAAGATTGGACATAGTGTTGGATATTCATGGCTTTGTTGATGCAGACTGGACTGGAGATCTAGATCAGAGAAGATATACAAGTGGGTATGTGTTTAGCCTATTTGGAGGTGTAGTTAGTTGGATGAGTAAGAAACAATCTGTAGTGGCACTATCAACTACAGAGGTAGAATACATGGCAGCCACGCATGCAAGCAAGGAATTAGTTCGGTTTTAGAGATTGTGTTCAAGTATGGGGTTAGTGCAGGGAGCTATAAGGATAGGCTGTGATAGCTAAAGTGCAATTTTCTTGGCAAAGAACCCTGCATATTATTAAAAGACAAAGCACATTGATGTTCAGTATCACTTTGTGAGGGATATAATAGAAGACAAAAAGGTGTTGCTAGTAAAGGTGGAAACTTTGAAGAATACTGTAGATGCATTGACAAAATCTGTGAGCTCTGAGAAGTTCTCTTGGTGTAGAGAAACAATGGGCATTGCAGGGTTGGATAAATGACTAAGCTCTCTTGTGGCTCCCTATGGAAAGAAAACAACAAGTGGGAGAATGTTGGATTGTATTATATTCTTTCCACGACTAACCCACGTAGTTAACCTGGGGGTTAGGGGGGGGGAAGGGCCCCCCCTTCGTTGCACCAATTGCGTAGTGGGGTGGTCACTAGGGGTTTGAGGGGTGCAAGTAACCCCACTCTTTGGGGTCTGGGGCAGTGCCCTGGAAAATTTTGGTTTTGGAACCTATGTTAGGTTGGGCCGACCCACCTATGGTTTTGTGCATGATTTTCACACATGTTTTTGGACGCGATGGTTTTTGGTCCATGGGTTTGGACACGATGGTTTTCAGTCCATGGTATTGGATGCTTCGACATGTATAAATATGTATTATAACATTGAAATGAACATAATGAAAAATCAAACTAGTAGTCTCGGTTTTGGGATCCAGGGGAAAATATTTGTGTATATGTGTTTTATGTGTTATAGTCTTGCCTTGTTTATTTTATGTGCTTTAGAATTCGTATGCAGGTAATTTCTATACAGGGTTAAAACCTACATAGTTATTCCATAATTTGTGCTAGTCAACACAACTGTCAACCGCTTAAATGTGTTGTCCAGGGGAGGTAAGGAATTTTTTTTTTTCAAAACAGGAACTAGATCTACTACTACGAATTTTAGACTTAGGCCAGTAAGCAGGAGAAAAGAAACATAACCAAAGGGAAAACGTGAAACTAGGAAAGTTCTCATGAAATCATGAAATCCAAAACAAACAAAAGATGGGATCTCCCTAGGGGAGTTGCTAATTTGTTGTGAAGTAAAATTATAAGTTCAGATAGGAATTAATTCCTCTACCCTGATAATGGGTCTAGCCACAACAGATAAATTCTATGGAAGATTTCCTTATGTTAGAATCAATCAAGATGGCCTACCTCTTGGTTGCTTATCCTTCTTGATGATGTTCTCTCTTGCTCGCTCCAGCAATCTCTCGCTTCCTTCTTCAAGTTCTTGAAATAAGTAAACAACAACAACACACAAACATAATAATAAACAAATTGAAATTCAACCTACTTACGAGTCAAGAAGCATTAAGATACGTATATGTAATATTACAAAACATGTAGGAAATCAATCGATAGTTGCATATATTAATATCAAAGAGAGATTAGAACCATTCATCTTGATGCCACAGTCTTCCTCTAACAAAACCAGGTTCCCACACACTTCTACTAGCATTCCATGATGGCTTAAAAAAAAAATAGTTTAAAGGCTATTGCCTTTATGCTTCACTCCAAACCAAACACACTTCTCCCTCACACAACTAGATGGTTACAACTAGTAATAGCTTGCTTGTCTAATCAAAATAGTATACTCACACTCAGCCAACAATCTCACTAGCTCGTGCTTGGAAAGAAGGGAGGTTTATATAGGGAATATGGATGGGAGATGTATCCTTTTCTCATGGGAGAAGGACTTATCCCTTGAGGTAGTTCCATAATTATAGGGGAAAGGAGCCCAAACTGTCATCCTCAACCCCATCCGGCCAAACCATTTACAGAACTTCCGTTACGGAGCTTCTAGAGATGGAAGATTCGATTCTAATTTAAAAAAAATTCCATAACAAGAATGGTGTGAATGGAAAAGAACTCAGTCGCACCAGTCAGCACGGGGTATAGTGCTAATATCTGTACATTGGCGCAGGGGAGACAAAGGTCATTAGCGCTGACATTGTAAACTGGGCAAAACAAAATTTTCAGGGGAAATGGTGCAAAAGGGAAATGATCTTCTCATGAAGAGGGACATAATGGGAGTTTCTTCATGAAGGCAAAGCATGTGGGGTTGACTATAGATGTCCTCCAGGATCAAGGAATGGGAAGTACAAGGATAGTGACAAAATGATGTGTAACAACTCCTCCTAGGTAGCACTGTATACTAGTATATCATCCAAATAGATAAGAACAAATGAATATAAAAAATGGCACAATACATCATTTATTATTCTCATAAACATAGTTGGTGCATTATATAGGACAAATGGAATGATTAACCACTCATACAAACCTTGCATGGGTTTGAAGATGATATTCTAGGTATGTTCTTCGACTCTAACCTGGTGATATCTAGAAGTTAATTCAAACTCAATGAAGTATTTTGCTTGCTGTAGCTTATCCAATAGATCAACTATCCTAGGAAGGGGGTGCTTGTTCTTGAGCGTGATTTTTTTTCAATGTCCTATAATATATACACATCCACCAAGTCCAATATTTCCTTGGTACAATGATGATGTGTGACCCACATGGTGATGTACTCAGTCGAATGACACCCTATTCCAGTAGTTGTTGCATCTATTTCTTTACCTCACTTTCTTTTATATCAAACTGCCTATACAACCTAATATTTGGCAATGGTGAATCCAATAATAACTAGATCTCGTGCTCCACTTCCCTCTTAGGTAGAAACCCTTTAGGCTCCCATAACACATCCCTGTATGCCTCTCACAAATCTTCTAGTTGATATTTCTGTTTCTTAGTACACTCTTCCAGGGATGCCTTGCCTCTTACTAGCTCTTTTATAGATTGGTTTTCTCTTCAAAACAATAAAACATATTTCTACTAGAATTTATCAATTTCTTGGCTTGGTTGGCACTTTACTATGAATTTTCCAACTTTACTTTGTGCACATTGATGATGAACGATTTTCCATCCTTGATGAGTCAATACTCGTTGGATCTCCACATGAATATTGCATCTTACATGTACATGTAAGGACTCCCAAACATGACTCCACATACATTAAGGGGAACCACATCTAGTTCTACTTCATCAATAAAATCAACACTGATAGCAAATTTAATTTTTCACTATTTCATTACCTTTAGCTCTACATCCTTATTTACCCATCCTAGTGGATACGGGCTTGGATGAACACAAACTTCTAATCCCAATTTCTGGACCAGCTCTGCTGCAATGAGATTTGCATGCAATCCTGAGTAAAAAAAAGCATCAACCTTTGTATTCTTGACATGTATATTTAAATGGAAGAGTTTGGTAGTTTCTTTATCTTCTTGTTGCTGAAGGTTGCTCATATTCACATCAATCTACACTAACGTACAAGTGATCTTCTCATCCATGTCTAAGTTATTTTTAAATTGGTTACTTGGATCAGTGGCCATGAGATTCTTCTTCTTATTATCTTTCATTTTGTTCTTCGGGGCAAGCTCTAGATGCAACTTCCAACACTTCTCCTTGTATGGCCATCAATGTTGCAGTGGTTGTTGGGATATTTACGTTGGTGTGTTGTATTTTTCCCCTATTTTCTTCTTCTTCCCTTCCTTAGAAGCATATTATTTCTCCTTCTGCTTCCACCCACTTGATTTTGCTTTCCCTAAGTCCATTTTCTCTAGGTAGTGTACTTATACACAAGCCTCATCCATCAATTTAGGCTTGATAAACATCACTTGCTCTCATCGATGATGGTATAGACCCACCAAATACTTGAGGAGTACATATGGGTTCTTTACTGAGATACCCAACATTATGATCATCATTTTTAAATTTGTGGTATACTCCTACACACTTTGCCTTGGATTTTTCTTGAAGTAGTGCCATAGGATCCACTGGTCCTCTATTTACCCAATAGAGTCAAATTGTTACTTAATTAGGGTTTTGAAGTCCTCCCACTTAGTCATTGAAGGATCTCCCTCCAATGTTAGTGTCCCTGTGTGGATTTCCCACTAAGCTAGGGCATGGCCTTCTAATTTTAGTCATGCAAATGAAATCTTCTATTCTTCCTCAATTTGATGGATGTTGAAATACACTTCTAGTTGCTACAACCAGTGATTTAGCTTTAGAGTGTTGATTTTTCTATGGTATGACTTAATATCAACCTTCTCTTCCATTTTTAACAGTGATTGTGATTTATTCATGACACTTAAAATGGGTTGATCTTCTTTTGGGTTCTTTCTTCGGCTAGTTCTTCATTTCTTCCCAATCTCCTCATCACCCTTCTAATTTTTCCTATGCATTTGAACCCCCATATTCTCAAAATATCCAAAGCTTATTTCTAAGGGCTACCATGAGGAGATTTACATTATGATTTATATCAAGAACTTGTTGTTCTTGACATGAAAACCTCTCTCTGTAGGATCACAAGGGTTATTTATAGATTTATCGACCATGATTACAGTTCTAAAAATTTTGGCCCAACTGATCTAGATCCCTTAGAAATATTCACAATAATCCCAAAGAAACATGCTCATACCAATATTATTTGTAAACTACCATGGATATTCCAATGGATAGTTTGTTACAACATATCTGATAAAGTTATATTTAGAATATGAAATTCTACACTATTATAGTTCTATTAGATTTCTAGATTTGTAGATTTACTGTTAATAGTGCATGTATGAGAATTTAAAATTATGAAAAAAATAGAGAATAATGAAATAAAATATCACACGCACACACACACACACACACACACACACACACACACACACACACACACACACACACACACACACACACACATTTGACATAAGATATGCTCTAGGAAACCCTTTCGGGAGAAAAACCCATCTAGAAGGTGAGACCGTGCCACTCTATTTCTATGAATGGAAATATGGTTGTCAGTATAAAGAAGTATGGTCTATGGCCCATGGGATACTAAACTGTTGTTGTCTAGGAAAATCGTATCTGCAGACATAGATAATTACTCTAGCCTAATGAGTGGGACTAGCAACCTACATGACAATCTACAAGACACTTTCCTAAATTACAATCGAAATGAGAGAAGAGGAAGATGGCCTACCTCGTTCTAATGTTATAACACACTCCTTTGTTGAATATCTCAAATCGCTTGCTCCTCATGTTGAATGCTACTACTCCCAGTGTTTGTATACCTACACAAGAGATCAAAGACACAACAAATCATACAAGTAAAACAAGCATAATCGAAAGTAATCCACTTAACAGATCAAGGAGCATTAAGATAAATGATTCATTAACAAATTTTTTTATGGAAAGTGAACCAATAGTTGTATACATTAATGAAATAAAGGAGGAAGCATAAAACCAAGCCTTGATGTCAATAAGCTCTCCTTGAATGAATGCCCAAGTCCAAGCTCAAGCTCTCCAAGATCTCCTTGTCCAAGCCAAATGAGTAGCGTGTAGTCACTATCTCAACGTAAGGGTGCAAATAATCAGAGACCAACCATTTGGAAATGGGAGAGGATGAATATATAGGTAGGGAAAGGGAGTTAGGATCTCTCCAAATATAGGAGAAGGGCCTCATCTCAAGGAGGTATCTCATAGGGATAAGATCAAAGGGAAATATTAGGAGAATTTGACCACATCCACATTGAACAACCTCCAACTTATCGTTATGGAAGCCTATAGATCATGAAGCTTCCCGTTCTCTTTCAAAAAACTTGCATTTTAGGGATCAACGTGAGTATACAAGTAAAAAGTGCATTGGAAGCACAGGGTTAGAATAGTGCAACTTGCCATCATCACTAGTTGTTAGTGTCATAGTTGCACTGGTCCTGAAATTAGGGTTTTAGAGCTTACTTCCTAAGGGAAGGATCAAGGCATGTTATCAACATTGTTTCATGGAGGATCTAGAATAGTGCAACTTGCCATCATCACTAGTTGTTAGTGTCATAGTTGCACTAGTCCTGAAATTAGGGTTTTAGAGCTTACTTCCTAAGGGAAGGATCAAGGCATGTTATCAACACTGTTTCATGGAGGATCTAAAATATATACCAAGATGGGTACAATATATGATTTCCAAGTTTCAGGCACTTTGGGGTATGACACAGGGAAGTGCAAGAGGCATGACAAAATACTGTGTAATAGATGCCCCCTAAAGTATGAAATCATAGCAGGGAGTGATGGTTGCGATACTTTACGAGCTTGTGCAAGGAAGAGAAAAAACAATATTAGGAGACCTTCAAATCAAGGATGAATATACATATACATATCTGATATCAAAACATGAATCCATAGTACGGATAGAACCATTCGAATAGAAAGGACTATGTGAAAATATCCACAGCATGGGCTCAACCATCCGAATGAAAATGATCGTCTGTAAGTCTAAGATCCAAGGTATGGATGCAACCAACCGATAAAGAAGGATCATCATCATCATCATAAATACAAAGTCCCATGGTATGGTCACAACCATCCATATAGAAGAAACACATGTACAATCATGAACAACACATAACTCCACGTAGCTTGAGTTATATCAAAAAAAAACTCAGGGTTTTGTGCTCCATCCCAATCCGATCAAAGTACGAATTCTAACATGTGAATGAATGTTTCTAAGTTGAACATGCTAGTAAACCACCTGATTATCAGCCAATGATGTGAATCGTTAACAAGCATGAGAGAAACCACCAATAATGACAATGGTACTCAAGGTATGACAATACAATCCATGAATGTGAAAATGAAGTTGAAGTCGAACACTCATGGAATCATTTGATCAAAGGCCAATGATGAAAACATGTCATCATATGTGGAGAAATTTCCATTAATGCATGTAAGCTCTAAGGTACTAAAAGGGAGTCTCTAAGTCACCTTCCTGGATAATGAGTTGAAGTCGATAGGAAGTGACTTGTCGAAGGAGGGTCATGATGATGCCCCCATCATTGACAAAAAACAAGGAATAAAGTGAAATAAATGAGTATGATCCAAGACTATAGAAAAAGGTCTGACAATGTATAGGTAATAAACTACATACATGACTTCTCTTGAACATATATGCAACACGACTCTAGAGTGCGGAAACATTTGCTTCAACATAAAACCAAGGGTCATGATGACAAAATGGAAAAGTCAGATGAGAAGTAAAATTGATCACCCAAACTTGGAAAGACAAGTGACTGAGCAAGGATATCCAAACCTAACATGAGAAATAAATGAGTGTCATTTTCAAGAGTGACATGATTCTTATATAAAATAGGTTTTACTTTCACTTTTCCCCCACTATTTCTAGTGAGTACCCAAATTATTTTTAATCACAAGCTTGAAGGGGATAACATATATTTATAGTATAAGTTCATTCTTCAAATGCATCCATCCTAGTAAGTTTTACGAGTCATAGGAAGGAGAAACTTAATCTTCATGGTGACAAGTCTTTCATCGTTTAATTTTTAATGAGTATAGTGTAAGAATAACTCAGTATCTTTTTCATATTTAGGGAGTTTGAAAAAGAGATGAAAAATAAAACTCCATCATGTTCCTTTTCGTAATTTGTCTCTTGAACCCTAAAAGGTAGAAAACAATATTTGAGAGAACCTCTTGACCATGTCGACCAAGGTGCAACTTTTTCTTATTTAGTCAATCTCAACTCAAAAAAGGGGTAAACTTATACTAAGACAACGTCAATTCATTTATTTTAACAAGTTTGAAAATAAAAGTACTCGACGATCTTTTCATATTTCGAGAGTCAGAAAAGAGCTTAAAGATGACTCTAGGGGGGTTCCTTTTTTGTTTGTTTTTAACGAGTCCAAAAAAGAGATAAAATAAAAACTTGTTGAATCATTAAAAAATGATCAATGTAACCATTGAAAAGAACTTGTAACTGCACAAAGAAAACCACACATCATTGATATTGAGGAAAATAATAAAAATATTAGAAAAAACGTGTTTAAAAACTTATAAATAGATTAAAAGTAAAAACATTTTTACCGTTTCACTTGGAGTAAATTGGAGAGTCCATTTTACCCTATTTTCCTTGATTCTTCAGGCAAGCAGTGTGAGAGATCCAGGGCAACATTTCACGAATTGTCAGCTTCAGGTAAGAGGTTTTCCTTTTTTCTTACTTTTCATTCTACTTTCATGCCATTTCATAGGAATTTTGCTGGTTAAAAGGGAGGATTTCAAATTTTAAAATCGGGGGTGATCAACGCGAGTCTTCTCATTAGATCCACGCTGATCACCCCTGAGCCCAAAAGGTTCACACATGCCAGCGCAAAATCAATTAAAATAGATGCCCTAGCTGCAAGGCAGAAAAAATGAAGAGAAATATTATATCTTGATCAAAATTTGTGAGTTTTTGATACATGAAAATGAATTTAATTAATGTAGATGGTTAGTTTGTAGGAGTTTACGATAACATGGTCATCAAGTGGAAGGAAAGGGGCCATGAGGTAGAATATCACCAGGCTACCCAAAATTATGAATGTGTCAATGCTTTGAGGGATTGTGGGTTATTGAATTTTTTTTGAACCCTAGGACTCAGAGCTCAAAATGAGCTGCTACACTATCTGATCAATCTATGGGATGTTGATCGATAAATCTTCATCATTGGAGACCAAGAACTAGAGCAAGAAGTAGCTGGTATCTACTTCATTATTGGATTTTATAGAAGAGGGGAAAGAATCCAACTCTTTGGATCTTATGGTGGAGGTGAGAGAAGCAATGCATTAATTAGAAGGCATTTCCCGGGTGCAGAGACAACTGTGAGCGGGAAGGTGAAGATACAAACCATCGAAAATCTTCCCTTGAGGACAGTTCTACACACCATGGACCATATAGTTGGGTTGTATGCTTTGCATGAGGTCTCAAAATCACAATTCCAATATGTAGTGAATTGCCTTACTCCAGCAATGTTCAATTAGTGTGAGGGATTGCTGGTCAACATGAATAGGCAATTGACCAAAGGCAAGTTAGGAAAATTGAAGCAGTTCAACTTTGGTTTGATTTTGGTCACTTACTTTTTGGAGCGCATGCCCCTATTTTAGTACCAGTGGACAGAGGTGGTGGAGCCTACTCCACAAGATCCGAGGCTGCTCATATGGAGTGAGATCATGACTCATGGAGGAGGGGGCCAACAGATGCATTTCCCTTGTCTTACCGGGAATAGTGTCCACTTAGAGCTACTATTCCCACTAAGACTGGTAGCTATCTTAGAAACAAACAAGTTAAAACTACTTTCATTTTCCTTTATGAAAATAGACAAGAGGGGAATAGAGGACACCAACCTTTCTCTTGTGCTTAGTTCCTTGCTCGATTCCTCTCCTTCTCGATAGATATTTGTCGCTCCTTCTTTGTCTACACGGCTTCAAAGAGCACCTGTGGAATCAAAGAAACATAATACTATCGAAGAACAAAGATCTATATTCATAAAAAACACAAGACCAGATATGTATTAAACACACAATTGCATATGTAATCAAACATACACGAATGTGGACGAAAACTTGAATAGCTTTATTAATATCAAGAATAGCAAGAGGATTACAACCAATTGTTCTGACCCAACATCATCCTCCAGCAAGAAAGCCCTTATTCACCTCAAGTAAAGCTAAGATCACCCAACACTATGAAGTTACACCAGAAAACCAACAACACTTCTCTACAAAATACAAGATTCCAGCCCCTGGATCTCTGTGATGAGGGATCCATATATAGATGATTGTATGGGGGTGAGTCAGCTTCTGGGATTTTGATTAGTGTCCTCTCTCTGATAGTTCTTGATTCCACTTGGAGATTGATGATCTCTTACTCATCCCTGGTCGAAATCATAGAGGCAAGTGTCAGAGGGGAAGTTTCTGGAAGATTCTATGATCTTCCACCTCGCAAACTGTCTCTGCCATTTGTCCATTCTCGCCCATCGCACCCTACAGAGGGGCCATCCAGTATGCATCGCACCCTTTACACTTAGAAGGTGATATGCATCGCACCCTCTGCACTGGGCATTCAGTATGGTCCAGTTTTGACCATTTCTGAGCAGTTTTCTGTGGAGAACTTCTGGGAGATGATGTAATCAGCTGACCTTGTTCCTTTAAGTAGTGAAGCAACACTTTTAGGGACTTAGGAGCGCTCAGTTTTTGGACATTTATGATTGGGGTTGCAGTGCCCAAAAATGTCTATAACAGTTTCCCCCTAAAGCATGAGGTCGTTAATCTTTTGATGTCGGGTGAAATGCTTTACCATGAGGATCCAAAGTTTTTTCAAGCTGGGAGGAGACCTGTAATAAGATACAATACAATACATTATCTTCATAATATTTTTCATGATCTAGTTGAGGCGGGCATTCCCATGCTCATCTTTATAAATTCACTTTCATGTACATAGGACAGACAACCGTCTGTGTAGCAGACTGATGATTCGGATGGAGTCATCATCCTTTGATTTGGATGATCATCTATACGGTAATGATGTACATTTGATTTGTTTATATTCCTGAATATATCGCAGCCTGGATGAATGAAACTAGATCTGGGGTCTTCAAAACTCGTTCCATCTTTACTCGGAGTACAAGTCAATCCATGCAAAAAAATGTTTTGGAGTCGAACATGGAAAGACATCGCCTGATTACCAGCCAATGATGTAAGCTGATAGCAGGCGCGAGAGGAGTCACCAATAATGAAACTGACCCTCAAGGTAATACAGTATAATTCACGTGGTGTGAAAAAGGACTTTGCATTTAACACCACGCAAAATTTCTCGGTCGAAGGCCATTGATGTAAACCTGTCGCCGAAAGTGAGAAACTTGCCATTGAGGCATGCAAGCTTCAAAGTACTGAAAGGGGTCATTCCTAAGTCAACTTCTTGGATAATGAGCTGATGTCGAAAAGAAGTGACCCATCGTAGGAGGGCCTTAATGAATCCAACATCTACGACACGGAACCGAGCAAATGATTTTGGAGGTGAAAATGATATGATGATACAGGGTTCAGGGTGGCGGTCATGAAATAATGGAGTGTGAATGTATTGCAGCGGATGAGACATAGGTGAATTCTCTGAGCGACTTCTCTTGAACATATCGGCGACATCGATGATGGATTGGTAGCATTAACCCAAAATATGGATGGTGTGACGGACCAATGGTGATATGACCAGTGAACGAAACAACCCAACTCAACTCGGATGCATAGAGAAAGTGTCATGTTCAAGAGTGACTTGCTACCAATAAAGTTTCTTCAAGTTTTCTTCCCAATTTTCCCCAGTCATTGTTGACCAGTACCTCTTTATTTTTGTCAAGCTTGAGGAGGATAACATATGCTTGTTCTATAATTCACCCTTCGGGTGAACTTGTCACTATGTTTTAACGAGCCTAGCGACAGTGAAACTCGTTCTCGTCCATTTGGACAAGTTTGTCGCTATTAGGTTTTAACAAGTTTAACGACAAAGATAACTCGGTCCTTTTCAATTTTAGAGAGTTTGAAAGGGATGGAAAAGAAACTCCAATGATTTTTTTTCACCATATAATCCCTTAAGTTCGAAAAAGCGTAAAATAATATGAAAGGGATGAATTTTCGATAGTTTTAACGAGCCCAACAAGACAAGCGCTCGGTCTTTTTGTGTAATAATCCCTCAAGTCCAAAAAGATTAAAATATAGAGGAGGGATAACACTTCTGATGACTTTAACGAGCCGAAGAGGCTAATCGCTCAACAATCTTTTCATATTTTACGAGTCAGTTGAAAAGAGCTTAAAGGAGACTCGTTTTCCGAGGAATGAGTGATGATTTCGGGTAGCGGCTGATTCCAGATAAGGTTTGGAATTTTCCAATCACGGTAGTGTCACAAGGATGGCTAACATAATCACTCTTCACAGATGTTCCTCGAAAGGGGTAAACAATCAAATCGAGGTGAATGATCGGCTAAAACAGAGTGGAGGTGATGATGATAACACGACCAAGGCTCAAAAGATGATGATAATGCATTCACAATGGTTATTTAACGGAGATTGGTTCATTTTTTAATGAGCTTAAACTTTGAGGGAAACATTTTCTCATTCCTTATGTTTAATTTTTAACGAGCTTGAACTCCGCGAAAAAACTGCTCATGGCAGGTTTATTTTTTAACGAGCTTGAACCTTGCGGTAACACTGCTCGTGGCTTGGTTTATTTTTTAATGAACTTGAACCCTGTGGTAACACTGCTCGTGATAATTTTACATGCCCCTAGCATAATAATGAAAATCGAGCTGCATGCCCCCCAAGCTTCATTGCATTCAACACAGTGGTTGGAATGAAGGTTTACCTTTGAGATCTTTGAAAGACTTGATTTGGAAAGGGAGTTGTTTCATTTTTTAATGAGGTTGACACAATAAAAGAACTATCCTCATGGCGACCTTTGATCACAACTCATAAGGGGTCATGAAGGAAAAATTTGGTTCCAATGCCCCCAGTACATAATGTATAACATCACTGAATTGATCATCAGATGATGTAGCTATGGTAGGGCTTGGAGGCAATACCTCACGATGATCCACACTATCAAAATGTTCTAAGTTCTTCTTCATCTTCTTTGATGTAGAAGATCTCATGTGACAAGTTTCCACTGTGGCCACTTCTGCCAGCTTACTCAAAGGCGAAAGGGACAAAGTCCCCATTAAGGAAGGGTCTTTTAGGAGACCTACTCCGATATTTTGAAGCGACTGATAGCTTCCGTGGATCATCGGAATGCTTCCCGTAACTTGTGAATTGTTGGGGAGAAATGTTTGTTGGTTGATGATTGTGATTCCTCCTTGGAAGGGAAATGCAATCTTCCTGAAGTACGTCGACACAATGACATCCATAGCATATATCCAGGGCCTTCCCAGTAGGATGTTGTAATCGAGATTTCTGTCGATAACTTCAACATCAATTTCTACTACTTTTCCCCCCAATTCGACTTGCAAGTTACTCAATATCCCATATGGGGTGTATGTTCTTCCATCAAATTATTTTAATGTCATCGAAAATCACAACAAAGGATATGACCCTCAGTTACCAGCTTAACTAGCTTTCCTTATTCAAGTGAAAGCCCTCAACAAAACTATTCATCGAACAATTATTGATGAGGGGGCATCTACATGTATTATGTTAATGAGTTGATGGAAGGTATTTTCATCTGTACTCGGCTGAGATCCCTCTCTGTAGTGTCGGTGAATATACTCCCTCACAGACTCACCCCGCGGGGGGGACCCGATAATGAGAGAGGGGCACCATGCCTCGATAAACCGGTCAAAAAATAGATGTCCACGACAGTCAAGGGGATAGATTTTCTCCTGATTTGGAACACCTGGTTGGTAGGATCCCAGGGTTGAGGAAATATTCCAACAAGTTGATTTGTTACCTCATGCTAGAGATGTGAAAAAACTTCAACAGGCCACAGTTCCACAATGCAGTTACTGTACCCAGATCATGTAAAGCAACCGTGTCCTCTTCTTCATGCTCACGTTCTCACCATGTAACAACCATTTTGCACCAATGAATCTTTGAAAAACAAACAAGAGAAGAGTCAGGGTCTTGATTTGGCAAAAAACAGGCAAACATCCATGAGAAAGTTGTGTAAAAAGTTTCCTCCTTGTGCCCATCGCACCCCAGCAGTGCACTGGGAGTGATGCATATTGACTGGCCAATGATAAGGCCAGTATGCATTGCACCTTTCGATTAAGGAAGGGTGCGATGGAGCCAGGGCGAATTGTTCAAACCCGAGAGGCTCAGCAAAGCAAGGAAACATGCTCAGAATTCGAAAACAAAAGAATTCAATTGAAGAGCACAAGTTTAGCTCCTACTTGGTCCAGACGGCATCAAGAATCGTCCATAGAATCTCCCGGAATTAGCGAGTGAAAATTAGAGGGGAAAAGCACCTCCAAAGCTCCAACAAACCAAGTTCAAATGAAATGGTAAAATGAGAGGTAAAAGTCACTTTTAAATTACCATTCACATAATTCAAGTAAAGTATTAGTGTTCTTAACTCATTTATCAAGCATATGTTTTCATTTCTAATCGGTTTGATGAAGTAATTGAACAGGTAGTACAATATTTGAAAGAAGGCCCATACGGTTTCAAGTCAAAATGCAAATGAAGAAATTCTCGCCTTGGAAGTAAATGCCATGTTGATTGAAAAAGGCAAAGAAACCAAGCAACCGGGAGGCAAGAAGAAAAAGAAAGGGAAGAAGAAGAAACAAGAGGAGTTATCTCCTAAAAATTCTTCTGTAAACCCTTATGGGCAAAGGAAACCTCCTTCAGGGTGTCAGATATGCGATGAGGATCATCGTGTTGGCATTATGATACATTTGTTGTACTTAATGGAAACCCACTCATCTCTGATGATAAATTATAGTACAACAATGTTATTTTTTGGTTCCGCAGGTGTTCAGATCAAAAGATGCGGTCTTCGATAGGTTGCGCAGGAGAACCGTTGAAAAGGTGTGGATCGCAGGTCTCCTGCACAAAAGGTGTGAACCTAAAATGCATGGACTTTCATGCAGAGAAAAACGTGCATCTTATGTTTGGTCCATGGTATTTAGTCCAACGTTTTTATGGTCTGTGGTTTTGGCATCTAAAATATTGAACCCAGGTTTTGGATTCCTTGTATTGGTTTTCCATGGTTTTGATCCATGGTTTGAGTAAGGGCTTGCCTATAAAAAGGAAAGGAGATCCTTTGTCTACTCACTTGAATATTGAATATCTTAAGATCTAAAATTTTGGGTGATCAGTTTGAAAAGCTAGATCTAGATAAAAGAGAAATCTGTAAATTGTAAGGCGGATCTATTGATAGGTCATGATCTATTTGGCGCATGATCAGATCTGTGGATCTGACAGTCTATGGCACATTAGAGGACTGAGAATTTGGCTCTATACAGAGGTCTGCAGGCGATCCACAGAGCAGGTGCAGAGGAATGTAGCGTAGCAGAAGGCGCAGGTGCGGAGAAACACAGCGCAAAAGAAGGCGCAGGTGCAGAGGAACACAGCGTAGCAGAAGGCACAGGTGTGGAGGTGCGCAGTTGAATCAGCGGAGCAGGTGCGGAAGTGTGCTGAATAGTAAAAAGTGAAGGTGCAGAGCTGCATAGACTCATCACGGCAGAAGTGCGAATATCCGCAGGTTTCCTTCGGTGAAGTTGCAGACCTTTTCTTGAAATATATTTTAGCTGTATTTTACCTGTTTCTGCAGAGATCTGGGTTTAAATTGGTGGCTGGTTAGTGGTGATATTTTCTGGTTACTGCATTTTGAGAAGTTAATTATTTAAAGGAGATTGGGTGATGCACATGTACTTGATGTTTTGGATCCATTTTGAATATTTATGAAACGTGGTCCCCAGAAGAAAAAAAGAAGGTTGTAGCCTTCAGTAAATCAACACCTACATACTAGTATTCCAGCTAGTACAAAAGCTAAGGGGGTTGTTGCTCCCTTCCAGAAGAAGCTGGAAAATGAGAGAGGGTTGTAGCTCTCTGTAGGTAGTAGCCTGTGTACTGGTAAAGGACTACACCAGTATAAAATCATTGTAATAATCTATTATTGAAAGAAGATAGAGACATATTGTAGTAGGTGGTTTTCACCCACATTGGGTTTCCACCTTACATCTTGTGTTCCTTGGTGTGATTGTCTATTTTGTGTTCCTGTTCATTGTTCTATGGTTCTCACATACAAATTAATGACAAACATCTAATTATAAGTTTGGAAGGTATATGCCAGTTTAAATTATTAGATCTGAAAATACTTGTATAAAAGATAAGAGTTTGATTATACTGATTCACCCCCCCTCTCAGTATTATTTCTAACAATTGGTATCGGATTGGTTTCTTCAGAAGAAGCTTGATCACTTGAACGAAGATCTATCATCATGAGCAACTACGAGAGAGAAGCATCGATCGGGCCACCAATTTTTGATGGGACCAACTTCGTCTATTGGAAGGTAAGAGTTACTGCCTATCTTCAATCTCTTGGTATAGAAGTTTGGGATATCATAGATACAGGGTACACTTTTCCATCAGCAACTCCTACAGATCCAGCTGAGAAGACGAAATATGAAACAAATGCAAAGGCTATCAATACCCTATTGGGGCGTATATCTCAATCAGAATTCATCAAGATTATGTAGTATAAATCCACAAAAGAAATATGGGACAAGATTGTTCTGAGCTATGAAGGAGATGAACAGGTAAAACGAGCAAAACTTCAAACTCTCATAATTCAGTATGAAAATCTTGGAATGCACAAAGATGAAGTGTGGCTAACTATTTCCTACATGTAGATGAGATTGTTAATTGTATGAAAAACTTGGGTGAAGAAATAAAAGAGGCGGTTGTGGTTGAAAAATTTCTAAGATCTTTGTCCCCTAGGTTTGAATCTAAAGTTTCTGCAATAGAAGAAAAAGAAAATCTATGAAATATTACCATGTCACAGCTGCACGGAATTCTTACTGCTTATGAAATGAGGAAAGGAGGACTATCAGACAGGAGAGAAGTTGCTTTCAAGGCTTCAGGCAAAGGAGATTACTATGAGTCAGGACACGTGTCAGAAGAAGAGGAAGAATCAAATTTTGTCAAGAACCTTCAACGGGGTACTGGAAGATTCAGAGGTAAGTTACCTTTCAAATGATTTGCTTGTGGAAGAGTCGGTCACTATGCTACCAAATGCCCTCATAAGGATAAGATTGACAAGGGTAAGGAACATGTTAAATGGAACAAGAAACATAATGTAAATAAGAAAAGCTATTACACTCATGAAGATAGTGATGGTATTTCAAATAGTGATGAAGATGAACGAGGTAATAATTATAAACTTTTAATGGCTTTTGAAGATGATCATTTTATGGATGCTATAGATGAAGAAGGTCTTTATGAAGAGATCTCTAACCTCAAAATTTTCTTAGAAGAGAAAAATGTGATCATTGATACTTTTCAATTTCAACTGGCTAAAAGTGAAAAACATCATGAAAAGTTAGAATGTGAAATTGTAGGACTTAGAAAAGAGATTGAGAAAACTAAAGCTCTTAATATTAGATTTGTTAAAGGATCTGAAACGTTAGATGAGATTATCAAAGTAAAACGTTCTCCTCTAATCAAGACAGGTCTGGGATATAATGAAGAAGCAACTCAAGCACAAAAACCATCCACCTCCAAAAGTTATCTTGATGCAGCAAGAAGGAGTGAGCAAAGGCCTAATGGAGATCACCAGGTAAATCAGGGACATCTTTCTTCAAGAATGAACAAGGATCATTAAGTAAATCAGAGGCAATCTGCTTCAAGGATGAACAGAAGCTATAAAAGACCGTAGGTAAATCATTCTCAATTTGCCTCAAGAATGAATGAAAACTACAATCACTCGATTCGCAGGGTTGATAATCGTAGGAGTTTCTTCAATGGCCAATGTTTCTCTTGCCTTAACTTTGGCCACAAATCATCTCAATGTGTTGCCTATAAGACAATCATGGAAGAGTTGGTCACATTGGACAAGAGATTGTCTATATAAAGTTGAGCTTAGAAAATTCTTCAAGAATTCAAAAACCTCAGCGGTATTGATTGATCCATTTCCAAACCTAGGAACAAATCTGGTTGCTAGCGACAATGCTTCCCCATCTCGAGTGCTTATGTTGTCCATTTCAAAACAACAAAATGATGCTTTGATATCGACAAGGAATAAAGATTACAGAAATCCACAGATGTCGAACAACAAGGCTATAGATCAACCTAGTAGTTCGATAACAACTTCGACCGAAGTTGTGCCACCCATCATTCCTGAGCTAACGATAAAGCCGCCAAAGGGAGTAGTACACAAATCGACATTTAATCCTCGTGCCAGAGTAGCACAACATTATAAGATAGTGGAGGGCCTGAACGAGTTTACATGGGTACCCTCACACGACCCCACTCGACCCAACCAAACGCGTTTTCATGGGTGCCCTCACACAATTCGACTTGACCTGACCTACTTGAACGCATTTACAGGGAAAACGACCTGACCGAACGAGTTTACATGGAAAAAAACCATCTCGAATGAGTTTACATGTCAAACGACCCACCCAAATGAGTTTACATGGATGCTGTCAAATGACCCGCTCGAACGATTTTACATGGGTGTCCGCACACAACCGAAACAAAGGAACAAGGGAGAGGTGGGAAAACAAGCCGCACGAACTTGCACAAGGCCCACCCTAGGTCACAACTTGGCATTTTTGATACAGCTACGTGTGCCCAGGCACACCCTCACACTGAATGACCCAACCAAATGAGTTTACACAGGTTCCCTCAAATAGCCCACCCAAACGAGTTTACGCGGCTGCCCTCAAATGACCCACCATAATGAGTTTACACAACTGCCCTCAAATGTCCTGCCTGAACCAGTTTACATGGTAAATGACCCTCCTGAACAAGTTTACACCAACGCCCTCAAAATGCCTGCCCAAATGAATTTACACGGCTACCCTCAAATGAATTTCCCAAACAAGTTTACATGGAAAATGACCTGCCGGAACGGGTTTACATAGGCACCCTAAACTGACCCACCTGAACAAGTTTACATGGCAAATGACCGACTCGAACGAGTTTACATACTAAAACACCTACCCGAATGAGTTTACATGGGTGACCACACATGACCAAAATGAAGGCACAAGGGAGAGGCAGGCGAACGAGTCATATGAATGTGCACAACACCCACCCCAGGTCACATCTTAAATTTTTTTATACATGCACGCATGCCCAGGAGTGCCCTCACACTAAAGGACCCAACTAAACAAGTTTACACTATCTGTAATGAAACAACTAAGTTTACAAGTCACTAAGCCCTACAGAGACCTATATTCCTTTGATTCAAATAAGTTCAAGTGTCTTGGTGTCATCAAGGATATGGTGGTGTCATTAGCACAGATCCAAGCTAGAAGCTTAGTAATGGATGTAGTAGTTGTAGATATCTCGGCTAGGTTTGGAATGTTGTTATCCAGGTCATGGGGAGCTAAATTTGGAAGAGTTCTAAAGTTGGATTTTACTTATGCTATTATACTAGTTTTGGGTGGGGAAGTGAGAAGGCTGTATAGAGAAACAAAGTTTTTAATGCCATTACAAATAATGGAGCAAGTAATTCACCTATGTATAGTCAAGAAAATGATGAGTTCTCTTGTTTTATGCTATATGATAATGCAAAACTCGCTGGAGATAATAAGAAGCAACTCCCTTCAGCATGTGTAAATATAAAGCTACAAACAGAAGGTGTATGTAACTGCTTCTTTGATGGTGCTTACTCTAAGGAGGGCTCGGGTGTTGGTTTCCTCTTGATTACCCCTAGAGGTAACAAGATGCCATTTTCTTTTAAATTGGAGTTTGAAGCCACTAACAATGTGGAAGAGTATGAATCCTTAAACATCGCTCTTCAGACAACAAAACAAATGTGGGTTCACTCTATCTCTATTTTGGGAGATTCAGAATTGATTATAAAGCAGATCAAAAATCATTATCAAGAAAAGCACCCGAGACTCAAGGCATATAGAAATGATGTTTGGGATCTAGTTGAGAATTTCTTTGAGGCTTTCAATATACAGTTCGTTCCAAGATATGGGAATAGGTTAGAAAACTCATTGGATATTGCAGCCAACACTTTTAGAGCTCCTATAAATCCAAAACTAAGGTTGAGGTCGAAATGAAGTACAAACCATCTATTCCAGATAACATAAAGAATTGGCAGGTTTTTGAGGATGACTGGCAAATCAAGGAGTTCTTAACGATGATTGAAGACTTTCAAGGCATTGAAATTGATCAAGATGGGGATGAAGTAACAAAAATTGCAAAAGTAAGTGATTATAAAAAGTCCATAGCTTATAATAAGATCATTAAATTGAAGGATAATGTTTTTCCAAGAGGACTTGCCTCTCTTAAAAGACTCTTTAGTTCTAATGATGTAGCAGTTAGTTCAAAAAAAAGTTTCTAAGGATGAATAGGTCCAAGATTGCAACGTTGGGATTGAGAAGGAGCCCAATCTAGTCAAATTGTTTAAGGGAGTCCCATTTAATTATAAAGAAAAATATATTCAACTTTTTAAGAAGTACATTGGTGTTTTTTCTTGGTCATATGATCATCTCAAGACATATGATGTGAACATAATTCAGCACAAGATTCCCCTGAAAGAAGGGATTAGACCTATAAGAAAAAGCTTAGGCAGATCAATCCTTTGTTTTTTCAATTAATTGAAAAATAAGTTAAGAATATTTTGGATGCCAAGATAATAGTTTCACTCCGATACTCTGATTGGGTGGCCAATTTAGTACCAATAAGGAAGAAAAATGGTGAAATAAGGTTATGTGTGGATTTTAGGAATTTGAACAAACCCTATTTAAAGGATACCTATCCTGTTAGAGTCGGTCTATTCAACCCTTCGTCAGAGATCAAAACCTATTTTGTTGCATTTCATTTTAGGTGTCCCATTCTGCTCGATCACCTGCATTCCATTTAGGGGCATTGATCATCTAACGGAAGGGTCTTGTTCCCATACTTCACTCATGTCATTCACCTGCTGGTTGATGTCTGTTCATAAAAAAAAAGCATATACAGTCTTATTTTCAAAAAGTTGCAAAAGTTGTCTTTAGGGTTTTAGTGTCAAGTAGGTCTAGGGTTTCATTAGGATTTTGTCAATAAATGCTTCAAAGTGTCTAATAATTCCAGTAGGCCATGAGGATGTTCATAATAGGTTCTTATTCCAGATGTCTCATAGCCAATAATGCTTGAGAATGATTCTTCTTCAAAACTCTGTTTTGAAGAAGAAATCGTCAAATTTATTTCTTGTAATAAATATGTAATTTTTAAGGTTTTTCAGGTTCTACAGTTCTTCAGTGCAACCCTGGTCATCCTTTTCCGAAATCCAAGCCATCATCCCTGCAAAAAATTGACAAAAGTTTCATCATTCAAGTCAAAAGTCAAAATGGAAACCTAAGTAGAGTTTGTATTAAAATGTCAAAGTGCCAAAGTTATACGACTTTACAAAGTGGGTTATTGGAAATTAAAAATCAAAGTCATTAAGGCATATAAGAAATTTTGGTGTTTGAAACATTCATTTGTATACCAAAGAAGGCAAGTCAAGTTGTGGAAGGGCGCATTTGTGTTTTTGAAAGCCAAGATTGTGTGTTGGAAGTGTGCGCGGCGCATTGGAGGAGGTCGTGGCACACATAGGCCACGCGGTGCATTGGGCCAGTTTTTGTTGTGTAAATTTGCACTGTCGCAGCGCATCCAAGGAGGCTTGGTGCACTGGGTTTGTGCATGGCGCACAGAGCCGACAGGCAAAATTCATATCCCTGCTGTCATCAAAAATCAAACAACACCATTTCATTTGCTCCAAGTAAGATTGAGAGTTCTTGCTATTGAATTTAGCTTGTGTTGGGTATTGTTTGGAGGGAAGATTTAAAGGTTTAAAGTTTGAGAATATAAACCCTATATATATCAAAATATGCTCCTTTGGGTTTTGAAATTAGTGTTTTGAGATTGTGATTTTGGTGCCAAGTCTCCTTTCCCACTTGTGATCTTTTCCCTTTCATAATTCTCAAATCCTATGCCCTAACCTCCCAAACTACTCATATCCCTGTTTCCCATTTTTCCTATCCTAAATTCTACCATTTCCTATCATTTTCCCTCTCCCATATCATTTGTAGAAAATTCCAAACCCCACATCCCTAAACAAAGTCAAGTGACTATTAACACATTTCAAAATTTCACTTGACAAACTCCACTATCCACTTTTCCCACTATCCCATATTCCTCACAGTTCCTTATTACTCTTTGGCATATTTGGCATTCAAAACAAACACCTATTTCTCATTTTCAAACCAATCAAACATACACTTGTTATACACATTGCAGCACCATGACAGAGACAGATTCATCATATGAGCAAGAATATGAGCATGACAGTGACTCAACCACTCAGCCTAATGTGCCGAGAAGGCCTCACAAGGGTGGCAAACATGTTAGAGAAGAGCCCACTTCCTTGACTCAATTGCAGGCATGCCCACTTGCAATGACATGCTTTCAGCAATAGTCATGCTTTCAGTATTGTGAGATGATTTCTCAGATCCAACATCATCTGGAGTTAGCTCGGTTATTCATTTTACATCTGCGTGATGGTCATGTTACTCTTGCTGGAGTAAACTTCACCTTGACACCAGAAACCATCTCTCAGGCCACCGGGATATCGAATATAGGCGAAGAGTGGAACAAGAGACAACAACTGGATAGAGCATATTATGAACCTTACATCAGGCCTAGCTATTTGAGGCAGCTCAGCAGAGTATTCCCATTCCGGTTTCTGAAGGAATCTTATCTGTCGTTGATGACTCATTATCATATACTTCAGTTGTGAAGGCCGCTTCTCACGCCTCTATGCATACCATATCAGGTTATTGATGCATTTCACGAGAGTGAGGTTGATGAACATTCCATATTTCATGTGCCGAAACATCGAGAGGATGACTACTCTTGTTCAGAAGAAGACTCTAGAACAACAATACAACAACATTTATCACTATGCGCTCATCAAGATCATTGTTGTACATCAACTTGGTCTGCAGGGTATCACATGGGAAGACTTCATTTCCCATGAGTTCTTCACAGTTTCAGCAGCTCATTAAGAGGTTTTCCATAATGCGGGTGAACCTTCACATCAGCATGGAGGATGGGAGGCAAAGACTACTAGTGTGCCGACATATGTCACCTATCAGAGAGGCACGCGGGGATTGTTTGCAGCAGCCCGACGAGTACTATCTCCACCTGGGGTGGAAGGGGTCTCATTGCCGCCATCAACATCACAGGTACATGTACAGGAAAGAGGCAAGAAGCCTATGCATGATGAGGGCCCTTCAGGAGGCCTATTTCATCCTCATTGATGACGATATTAGCTCTTTTAGCTTAAAGCCGAGGGAGATTATTCGGGAGCAGAATGCAAAGATAGGTGTATTGACCGATAAATTTCAAAGAGCTCAATGGGTCGTAAACTATTTGGAGCAGCGAAACAAGCAATTGGAGGATCAGCATATAGTCATGGAGTTGCAAAACATTCGGAGGAACCGTTAGGCTACCCAGAGGAGGAGGGTGGAGCTCACTTCGCTTGAGCAAGAGATCAATGATGATCAAGAATATTGGCTTGAGAGGATCAACATCCACTTAGAGAAGCTCCTGGTGAAGGCAAACAAGGACAAGAACATGCTCGGGCACATGAAAAATCATTATTGGGCAAGAACTCATGTTTGCAAAGCAAAGATCAAAATCCTGAAAGCAAGACTAAGGGGGGCACTAAAACGACGCAAAAGGCATGATAGGTTCCAAATCTTGGCTGAAGCTTCTTTGGCTAAGCATGATACTCAATGATGGAACTTCAGTCCAAAATCAAGTTCTGGGTTGCCTAAAGGGTCACAAACACCCTAAAAATGACCTTTCTGCCACCTTTTGCACCCACAGGAAGCAGTCTTAGGAGATTGAAGTTTGTGAGGGGCAAATGACATCCACATCT